>JAQFYE010004475.1:0-13329 GCA_034694305.1 Protaphorura glebata
TGGAGGGGATACACGTAGTTGCATACAAGAACCATGGGGATACGTATTGTCCATGGGGATACCTATTAACTAGAGGGGATACATGTAGTAGCATACGAATTGGAGGGGACTCCATGGGGATACATGGGGATGCTCACAAAATTAAGGGTATCCATGACGACCTGGACTAGTGGCCACTAAATTTAAGCTACTACTATCCTTAACACATTGAAACATTAAATTGTTAAATTTCACCCCCGGAAATGTGGACTACACCCCGATATTTAACACTATCAATATGTTGATAATTATAGTGGCTGTTGGTAATTTCAGTGGTCACTAGTCCAAGCAATCGCGTTTTGCCTAAAATTTGTGAGCATCCTAATGTATCACCATGGTTCTCATCATTTGGTATATATCCCCTTGATGCCCCCTCCACTCTGGGTGCCCCGCCATGTATCCCTTCCACTCTGGATGCCCCGCCATCTATCCCCTCCAGCCTGTATGCTGCGGCATGCATCCCCGCCAGCTCGTATGCAGCACCACGTGAGTCTCCGCCAAAACACTTTGTGTTCCGAAAGCCGGCGAGGAAAAGCGGTGCAGTAGACAATGTAACGGTTTGGTTCGTGAGGAAAAAGACGGAGTTGGGCGCGACCAATCTACCAATAAGAGTGGACAAGACAAGTGTGCTAAAGAATTTTGGACGCGTAGACATTTTTCTACGTGAAAGTGGGACAGATAAAGAGTCCGAATAATTACATTTTTTCCAACGCCCTGAGACAGACGTGTTTGTGCATATTTTAAAATAATTGCTGAATTTTGATTTGCACTACTATTCTTAACATTTACTGCTAATCTTTTAAATAAATAATTATTCCTAGTAAAGGAGACCCTGCTGTTTTTTATTACTGGATAGACGGGTCCTTAAGACAGTAGTTTACGAGAGTTTAGTTTGTAAAACGAAGAATTAGGTTGTCAAGTTTGGTAGGAAGTGAATATCTAGAAACTGAGCAATTGCAGAAGATATTATTACGGGCTTTTGAGATTTGACAATTGGAAAAAAAGTTAGAGAGAAAAGATGGGATAAATAAGTGTGAGAGAGAGGTTAGAAAGAGTGGAGAGAAGATAGGTGACACAAAGGGAAGAGAAAGAGAACTGCGGACTGAGCTGAACCATTTTGGTTATTTTTTTGATTATGGTATTTGCATGTCAAGGAGTTGAAGATCATACTTTCGTAGCTGTCACGGACTGCCGTGCTCCGATAGCTTAGTTTTTAGGGCACTTTCTCGCCAATTACAACTTTCAAAAATATCGTATAAATTCTGTCCAATTAGTCCGAATGTCGACTGCTTGGGAACAACAAAGGCTGGTCTAAATCCGACAAATTGCACCGAACCCGATTCCACCAAATCCCTAAATGCCAACTTTTATAACCATTCCTATCCGTTTGACCATTCGGCGACAGTAGCCGTTCGTATAACTTTTTTAAGAGATATAACTTCTACCGACTCGTCGGCCGCCGACCTTCACATGACACGAATCGGAGTATAAGTCTAGAATTTTGCCTATTTGTGGTGAGAATTCTGAAATAATATGTCGAACCAAATTGTTGAAAAGCATGAAATATCACAGTGATTTATAATATTGTCAATCGGAACTCAGAGATGATTTGGATTGTGGAGGTTGGTTCTGTCCAAGGTTATAGTTGCTGACACTGTATTCTGGTCGGGCAAATGAAATAAAAAAAAATCGCCGTATAGTACACGTTCAAGAGAATACTGTGTTTATTCAATAACATTCGATAAATACATTTACTATCAGACGCTCGGATATTAATCCTGATTTTTGTCCAATTCTCCCGAGCTATTACGACTAAGCGTCCTTTTGCGCTTCATAGGGCTAGCGAGGCTGAAGAAAAATTCTTCTTGACCTGGTAACTCGTACTTTTCTAGGTTTGGCTTGATTTGTCTTCTGAAACGGTTTTCAATCGAAGCCGGAGTGTGTGCATCTCCATGGAAACATTCCTTCTACAGAAACAATATAATTACACAACTTAGTTCCGGATTGTGAAAGTGTCCTCACGGTTAAAATATGCCTGAAGCATCTTCGATGGACGATCCAACTCTGTGGGTGCATTTTCAATCTTTAATTAATTATTTTCACTCAATTTCATAATAGTACTCAAACTCAATCAATACAGTTTTGCTCTATAATGAAGAATACATATACAGGTGAGAGGCAATTGGTCTTGTGCAATTGAACAAGTTTGGTGCACTGCGTTGCTTAATCAAGCAGGCCAGTCATGGCCAATTATACAATAGAACGACTGTGTATTCCAGGATCAAGTATTTTAGTTGCTTCTAACTGTTACTTCACCTCTAACTACAACAAAGTTAACTCAAGACGTTTGGCATCCACCGTAGTCTTACCTTCATTGCTTCCCACGTTCCGGATTTTATGCCAAGACACCGTGCGAGATTCTTGACTCTTATGAAGTCCAATATTTTTACGTCATCTTCTTCCGTAAACGGAGTCCACTGTTTCGTTGAAGGATTTGAGACTACGATCTGGCTACTGTTGCAAGATTTTGGGGTGCCATTATCCAAAACGCTGTTCAGCCGTCCTTTGAGCCTGCACAGATCCTGACCGAACCCTTCGATCTTTAACTTTAGCTTAGTCACGTCTTCGCGTATAACAGCGAGGTGTTCAGCTGCGTGCACATAAGAGATTTCTATTTTAAGTAGAGCCATTTTGTTTTGAATAGGTATGAAGTTGACAAGAGTGTTCACGTTATCTTGACATCGCTAATATCTGTTTGTCGGATCCTGTGTACTTTAGCGTTCGCAATTCTTTCCTGAGTAGTTAAAAATATGCACACGTACCCGACTTAGATGATATTGCTGAAGTCGAGTTCGTTTAGCGAAATATGAATACTGCTATATGTACCATCCTCTGTTATATAGTCATTCTAATCAAAAAGTAGCATACTTCAAACATTCCTTGAAAGCTGTTTTGAACATGTTGTAGTTTCTGGCTTCGCTAGCTTGTGGACATAGATTTGTGTTATCGTCTGCGTTTCCAAGGAAGCCTGCTTCGCTACTTCCTAACGTAAGATGTAAAGAAGCCCTGCATTATGCGGACCGTACTGACAAGTCAAAAACGGTGAGTGAGAGAACAACGAGACTAAGAAAGTAGACAGAGCGAAGAGCGAATCCGTGAGGGAAAGGAGGAGATGATAAGAGAAAGGAGCTGGCAAGTAGAGAGAGGATGGGAAATAATACGGACTGGTGAGAAGAGAGACAAATGGGAGAAGAGCGAGAGACAGAAAAGAAGAAGAGAGGAATAGGAGACGCGAGGGAGTTTCTACCTCCAACCGATTTAAGAGGAGCAAAATGTTTGTCCTCAAATTTTTTGTACTGTCGATGTATTCTATGTAGGATCCCCGTATATTCATGTATGATTTAATTATATTCAGAAATTCTGTCTACAAAATCTGCATACTTGATTCGATTTTAATCCCAGCCAGACTATATATATTTAACTTATCAGTGATATCGGCAGATGATACTGTTAAGTCGGACGTAAATTATAATCCGTATACAAAGTGATATAAGGGAAACAAAACTCCGGTAATCATAAGACGAAATCGCAATACTGAAATTGTACTATAGCCGGATTTACATACTACTGCTATAATCACTAGAAATGTTGGTCTAGCGTATAGTGTACACAGGAGTGTCCAGTGGTAACTACTGTATTTTGAGAACCATGTACATGCAGATTAACTAGCAATCAACAAAGCTCAAACCAAAAACCAAAATAAATGTTCTTTATCGTAGAATGCATATAGTTTTAAACCTAAGAGGAAGGAATTAGCTTGCCTCTCCGGACGGAGAGGTAATTTGGTTGACCCTAGTAACGTAACCTATTGCAGCTTATACCCTCGTTGGTTAATCTCGATGATTCCGATTCCGTACAAATGTTAAGGAATTGAAATGCGGGATGAAATGATCAATTAAACTAATAAAATTGCAATCAACCCATGCATTAACATTTAAATTATAAATGGTGTGGAAGTGCGGGAACCAGACCAAAATTTATTGACCTCTACAAGATGTGATCATATGGGTCAGCGGTCAGCAAACCTAAAAATAAAACGAAGGGTGGCGTTGTATTCTGACCCAATCCGCAGATGTCTCCACTTCGGATTTCTAGTTTTAGCCTAACCTAAACAATAATGACCTCTCCATATTGCCTAACTTTCGCCAAGGTTGAAATCGTAGATTAAGTCCGAGTTACATAAATCCGAGATATGTTCTCCAATTTCCAAATGATCATGAGCTAACCTTGTGGGGATTTGTTTACCAACAGTGAACTTATCAAAGTTCGACATAGCTTGGAATGTTATTAGTGATGATAATAGAATAGAACAAACAAAGGATTCTAATTCAAATTTTAATCCTTTTTAATTTCCAGTTTTGACACATCCTATCTAATTCGTGTCTCAGAATTTTTGGATATTTCGTTTGTAGTCCACTACCAACGGGGTGACGTCAGGGCGGATATTTTTAGAAAAGTTGGAAAATCGATCCAGTGATAGTTGATACGATGAGAAATCTGGAGTGACATTCGTCACACATTTTAGGTATAGGTCAGCAGTTGACCCGGATTTGAATTTTGGGTGTGTGTTAGTGCTTGCTTGAATAACTTACACCGTCCCTAGCAAACTCAATTTTCCTCCCCGCTACCGCTGCCGCTTTTTCCCCACCCGTGTAATGAACGAACAAAGCCGGTAGACGTACTGGCCTGATACATAAAGACATCTCCAAAACATAAATCAGTCAGCTGCTGACCTAAACCTGAAATGAGTGACGATTGACATCATTTCAGATTTCGTATCGCACCACAATTCACTGGGAAGAGTTGCTGATTTTTTTAATAATATCCGCCCTGACTTTTCCACTTTTAAGTCCCAAATAAGAACAACCTATGCATACATATAACAAGTTTAATACAAATCCAGGCGAACTTCTTTATCAATTGACAAGGTTGCCCGCAATAATGACATTATATACGTCTTATTTAATAATCGTTCCGACTTGGCAGTTGACGATCTCACAAACTCATAGAAACAATGAATCAGTTGCCCGGTTAATGAGCCCCCTAATATATTAGAGCAGAAATATACGCGCGTTGTTATACGGCCTAAACCTTGAATTATGTGGCTGCAACGATTGCGAACGCTCGTACATAAAGCACCAAAAAAGTATTTCATTAATTAACGAACCGATTCTGATTACACTATATTTGACGATTCTCTATGCTAAGTACGGTTTACAGCTCGCGATATATCGATATTACTATGATATATTACAAAATTCGATTTCTACACAACTCAATTTACATTATTTTTTTTAACTCGCATATTACTTTAAACGACAATATATTATAATCAAATTATGTTAAGCAAAAAACTTACATACCTTCTGTCAGTTCCGGATTGTTGGGTGTTTGTACATCGTCGTCAGACGCTGACTCATTACAATATTCATTCATTTTCGAATTAAATATCTCACTAAAAAACTTTAATTATGACTAAGTTAAATATGATTTTATGACAAGAGACACTTCGTAAATCGTATTCACCAACACAAGTTAACAAGTGACGGCGATTTACATATATGTTCTAGCGTTATGCGTTTCCGTTGAGTTGTAGGTCTATTTTGGAGTGCCACCCACACCAAAAACTTAACAATAATATCCGCGTCGTCTCCATTCCTGTGTGTCCTTTCTTTTCTACCAGCCTATTTTCCAGCACATTCTATGCTTAACAATATAGATACAAACTAATCTGCGTAGAACGCATCGGCCCACTCAGCCTCCCCGGCACAGAGGGGTTAGGCGGGGAAGCACACAGACTGGCGGGGACACACAGTACATTATACAACATTTGGAGGGGATACACGTAGTTGCATACAAGAACCATGGGGATACGTATTGTCCATGGGGATACATGTAGTAGCATACAAATTGGAGGGGATACACTTAGTCACTTACAAATTGGAGGGAACACCATGGGGATACATGGGGATGCTCACAAAATTTACGGTTACCATGACAACCTGGACTAGTGGCCACTAAATTGAAGCTACTCTACGCTCCATCCTTAACACACTGAAACATTAAATTACTAAGTTTCACCCCCGGAAATGTGGACTACACCCCGCTATTTAACAACCCGGTTTCAAAAATTCAAAAATATAGAGTAAAATTTTAAAAAAAAATTATGAAAATTTCGAAAAAACTTGTTTTTTTTACAATTTTGACATTTTCTGATTCGTGACAGGTGTTCTCGCTATAACAGCCTTTCTCGTTTTTGCGCCTAATAACGATATTGGCATGAGCCATTTAGAATACATAAAACCGAATTCCACGCACCTGCCCGTCGATACTTCATTTCATGTTTCAAAATTTATTTTCAAAATTCCAAAAATAATTTTGGAAAATTTAAAAATAATTTTGGAAATTTAAGAAGAATTCTTTCACAAATACCGGGTCGCGCCTAACCTTTGCCCCCCTCCTTTCGGCAGCCAAAACATGGAGAGGTGGACAAAAAGTGAAATATGCATTTTGTAGAGAATGTTATCTCGGACCTAGCGAGCAATTCCAATTGGAAATCCGTTGCACGTAGCGGCGCTGACGAGCGTCTAAGTAAAAGATGGTATGAGAAGGACCCAAAAATTAGGCTCTCTGCTCCAGCCCAGCCCAAAATATTTTTTTTCAAAAAATCCGTCAAAGCCACCTTTTTGGAATAATTTTTTGCAATTTTTAAAATTGTGTTAGACCGGTTTGGAAAAAGTCGATTTTTCGGTGCCAGGGTATTTGAAAGGAAAATTATGATTTTTTTTTCACCAAAATGCCCTGGCATCGAAAAATCGACTGTTTCTAACCCTCTCAACCCTACGCCCGTCTAAAGACGGGACCATCTCTTCAACATACAACCAAAAAAGCACTGTTATGTCACTAATTAAATAATAGTTAGTTTAAAAATTAAAATAAGCGTTAACCAATTGGCTCCATTTTTTGATATGTTGTTCCCCTTACCCCCCTGAACAATGTTCAGATGGACCATATTGGTCCTCCTCCCCACCCAACCCCCCTATCCCCTTAGGGGGGCTATTTGGGGGAGGGATGGGGTGGAGTCCACTATGGCCCATTTAAACATTGTTCAGGTGGGTAAGGGGTACAACATATCAAAAAATTAGGTCAATCGGCTAATTTTTGGGTTTTCATTTTTTTTAATTAATTAAATAATTGTAAGTTAAAACGTTAACACGCTAAGTTGTGACGTAGCAGCCCACCAGTCAGCCCACCAAACATAACTGCGTACGGAACAAGCTAAACCGGTCCAACAAAAATTTAAAAATTGCACAAAATTATTGCAAAAAAGGTGGCAGCGACGAATTTAAAAAAAATGTTTTGGGTATGGTTTTGTAGCAGAAAGCCTAATTTTTGGATCCTTTTCATGCCGTTTTTTACTTAAACGCTCGTCAGCGCCGCTACGTGCAACATGTTTCCAATCGGAATCGCTCGCTAGGTCGGTGATAACATTCTCTACAAAATGCATATTTCACTTTTTGTCCGCCTCTCCCAGTTTCGGCTGCCGAGGAAGGAGGGGGGGGGAGGTTATGCGCGACCCGGTATTTGCGATTTTTTTTTAAATTTCCAAAATTATTTTTTAAATCTTGGAACTTATTTCTAAATCTTCCGAAATTATTTCTGGAATTTTGAAAATGAATTTTGAAACACGAAATGAAGTATCGACGGACAGGTGCGTGGAATTCGGTTTCAAGTAATCGAAATGGCCCATGCTAATATCGTTTTTAGGCGCAAAATTGAGAAAGGCCGTTATAGCGAGAACACCTGTCACTAATCAAAAAATGTCAAAATTGTAAAAAACAACAAGTCCTTTCAAAATTTCCATAACATTTTTTTTTGAAATTCTACTATATTTTCGAAACAGTGAATATTCGAAACTGGGTATATTCTTTTGGGACACCCTGTACTACACAATGGACAAACTATCGTCTGTACAAAACATGAGTCAAGATGGCTACCAGTCGAAGCCCTCTTTAACGCATTCTGTCGTGTCCGGTGTCATTGGTAGATTGGGAGTCGCTGCCAACTCTTTCTTTTTCCTCGCAAAACAAGACGCTGTCCACTGTACAGCCTCGCGAACACCAGGGGTTTTGACGGGGGCCAATTGTGATGAATACGAACTGGCGTAGATTGCATACAAACTGGAGGGGATGCATTGCGGGGCATACAAACTGGAGGGGATACAGTAGAGCTCACAAACTGGCGGGGAATTGAGGGGGGACACGACAACTTGGACAAGTGACCACTAAATTGTATCCATTTCTCAACACACTGAGTCACTAAATTACCAAGTTCCGTGGCCGGAAGTTAAAACTAGACATCGATATCCAATACCAGATTTATTCTACTGCTCACTTTACAACACAGATGTTGACAAAAGTGAGGATTTACGTGATAACTTGAACTAGTGACCACTGGGTTGTAGCCACTACCATTTTGAACATATTGACACACTCATTAACTAAATTTGAACCTCCGGAATCCCCGGAATAATGGACAACATCCTCACATCCAACAATTAAATTTAGAAATAAAACTAAAACCATGTGAAAAGTTTGTTTTGACGCAATAAGAGTGTCCTCGGTGAAGGATCAGTGTTCGCGAATCCAAGATGTAGTCATCGTATGAAGAATTGGACAATGTCAGGAATTAGCATTGACTTGTCTATTTTGTCCACGAGCAGTTTAAATTTTAGGATATCTGGGTGTAGTAAATGACTCCATGGTGAAACTTGGTAAATCAAACTTGTAGTACAGGGTGGGCCGTAAGTAATTGCCCCACTTTGAATGGGTGCTGCCGGGTAACCCGTTGTCGGATTTCTATGGGGTTTGGTTTCCTAGATAGCCTCTGCGATTAAAAAAGGATAGGTATCTCACCTTGACATGACATGTCACTAACTAGCGGCAACATCACCAATTAGCTAAAAAACGGATTTTGTTGGGTTGGCATCAGAGACTTTTGACATGTCTAATCGGGAACCTCGTTGCAAAGCCGGAATAATTTGTTTGCCAAAATTATTATTGAATAATTTTTAGAAAATTTAAAAACAAACTTCAAAATTTTGTTTCTTCAAAATATTCCACAAAACTAAGGTTTTTTCAAAATTTTCAAAAAAAATATATTTAATCTATATATCTATATAATATATATCTATATAATCTATATATAAATATAAAAAAAATAGAAAAATTTTAAAACCTTTCTTGAAAAATGTTCAAAATGTTGTAGATCGCAAGATTCAATCAAAAATTTTGGCGAAAAAATTATTCCGGGGTTGTAACGAGGTTTTTTCAAATAATAAAAACTTGTCTCAGGTAGCGACAACTATTTTTACTCAAATTTGTCATTATCGTAATCTAGAACGATTGTACTAATTTTTCTACAACTCTAAGGCAAATTGACATCATTTTATCTCTCGGTAATTAGACATATTTCTTTACACTTGGTTCTCACCACTTCTTGTATTTTGTAGTCCCTGATGCAGGTAGCAGTAAATTGCCGAAACGTTGGCCCGAGAAATGCTTAATTTGAATATACTACAAGTTTGATTTACCAAGATTCACCCTGGACGAGTCAATGCCTGTGTCTTGATCCTTTGTCGTTAGCCGAGGGGTGGTCATTATATAGAGAGTTTCGTGCCGAGATAATGGTCGTTATGCAATGAATGATCGTTATCAAAGAGTGGCCGTTATCTGAAGGATGGTCTTATCCAAAGGGTGGTCCTAATCCAAAGCTTGGTCGTTATCTAAAGGGTGGTCGTTATCCAATAAGTGGTCCACGTCGTTTTCGCCATCCGAACATGGTCTGCACAGCAAGCACTTCAGATCATCTACAGTTTCAAAATTCACAAACAATCCGTGTGGAATGTTCAGACTGTACCGCCGCGATTTTGGGAGACATCTGAACATAAGGAGTCCGTCCTATACCACGGTGGTGGCTAACGAATTATTGCTAGCCTGAGGCAAATGTTAATAAATCAGATATTATATTACGTTACATGGAATTTCTCAAGTAATTTGTAAAAATATCTCACTTTGATCAGTACAAGTGCACATGGGCTACCCTGTGTATACTTGGGCCAGCTTGGATGTCAAGCTTTAAAATATTACTCTTTCATGTCTCAGTCCGTGTACACTCGCCCGAGTTTACTTGGGCTTGCCCAGCTCCACATGGGCTAGTCTTGTTGTACATGGCTATGTACAGTTTGGCCGGGCTGAGTACACTTAGGCCATCCTAAGTAGAAGCGGGCCAGCCCATGTACACATGGACTGGATATATATGGGCTGCAACATATATATGTGGGCTGGTTTGTTAAATCACTCAAGTCGTGCTTAATTATACCTACGAGGAAGTCCGGGTTAGACTGTTTCAGTACATCCGGCTATTATTCGAAAATATGGTTCCTTGGAATGCAAGGTTGTACGAACTCTGTAAACCAATTTTACTATTGCATTCAAATTTAATTGTTGTCGAGAGAGTCAGAGATTTTGTATATTATCTATAATTTTCAGACATAGCACAAATTACTACACTGTTCCCTAATACAAACATGGCCCCGGTTATATAGCCATTAGTATGCAAATTGGAGATTCTACGCCATGTGGATTGACCTATCATTGCGTTGGAGGTATTCAGTCCAAACGGACTGCTAGAAAATACGAGTGTTTTACAGGTGGATCAGTCTTGACAAGCCATGAACAAGAGATATTCGGTGATATTTGCACGTGTCATCACAAACTCGTTTACGCTTCTTATATGTAAAAGCGGTCGGTTTGGATCCAATACCAAACATTTTAGGGTAGACAGCACTTGTGGTCGCGGTAGCGCAATGTCTAAATATATATCCTCACAATGCCAAAATGAATTTATGAGTTGAAAAACACAATTAGGTTAATGAGCTAAAATTTGTTTATTCCAAGGAATGACTTCGCATGAATTAATTATATGTGAATCTTCGAAAATGTGTAGTTTTATTTGAGAATTCTAACTGTAACAATACTTCAGTTCGTGGAATTTACAATCGTATTTGTATTTCAAGTTCTATGTCTTATAATTAGTCAACGCATAGTATCATACTCCACTGTCTACAATTAATGGAAATACTCAGCAACATAAAAATAATAGGGATGTAATATACAACTTTTCAAGATTTGCAAAGTAATACCAATGAAATACCTTGCGAACAAAAATCTATCCCACACTTTGTTCGGGATCGCATGACGACTTTAAAGTGCTCGCAAATTAAAACTTTTGTAGTCCTCACTGTGTTACCGATTGGACACTCAAAAACATATCGATATTAATGGAAAGTGCAATCCTAACTGTTAAGAGAAAAAATTCACGAAATTATAGCTATGTAAATTTTTTAAATGCTTGAATGTGAAAAACAAATATACACATTATAACAGTTAGTGGAGCCGCAAAGAAATTAGCTGTGCTTATGTAATTGGGTTTGAATTGAGACTGACACACTGGCTAATCGGATAAGCTCAAAGGCAAAACGTATAGTACGTAGAGTATGAAGAGTAGAGTCCAGTACCACTGTTTGTGTTAAGAACTACCGTAATATTATCTATAAGATTCTTCGTTGGTTAGTCATAACTAGGTTTTCCAATGAAAAAGTCGTACGAGTCCAAAACAGCCTTCAGTATCCTAAAAAAGGTAATATCGAATCAAGAAAAGCACAGTAAAACGTGAAACACGTAGAGAGCATACCTTTCAGCGATGAGGCCATATTTCCTCTTAGTTGGATCAGGACTGTTCTGGTTAGCTGTAATTCTGCGAATAATCTCTGCGGCGAGTTCCATCAATGACTGCTGCACAAACGAAAACATTAATCCTTATTAGCACTAGTATCTCGTTGTGTAATTATAAAATTATGGATTAACATTCCCAACTCTCTCGCTTACATCATCGTCGTTTTCTGAGTCACGAGAATTGACGTTAGAATTCTGTCTATTCTCCTGGGTATCCTGAACATCGTGACTGTTTGGACTAACACACCGAAGCTTTGCAGCTTTGTCAAGAGTATTTTCACACTTCCGTTTCTTCGGCTTGAACTCGTTAATGTCTTCCATCTAGCAGAAACAAACGTCGTCAATACTTATAAGTTTTGGGACTACAATCTGGTATGTGAAAATAAAAAAAACTGTCTTTGTAGAATATATACGTTTGCCGTACATAACCCATATCAAATTCATCACAATCGCACCACTTTAGTACCGTTCCCAATACCCTTAACAATAACTTTAGCATAACATACTTGTTTCCGTCTGGTCACCTACATGATTGCCCATCTCTTGCGCGTTACTTTACTGGCACAGTGAGTGGTTTCCGAGAGACGCCTGGGTTCGCCGACAGGGTTATCTCGATGTATAAAGGACACTTTATTTTTTTCAATTAGAATTTTAATTTGTGGCAACGAATTCTTTGTTTGTATGCTTAATGTGACCTCCGCCCTACTCTCGAACGAGGTAAAACCCCATTTCCATGAATTCTAAACATTCCTTCCCGGTTAGGGGGAAAGAGTTTTTGATTCCTTGGAAAGGAGTTTCCAAACGCTATCCAAACTCGTCAATCCATTGACTTTAAATTTCAGTTTCAACAACTCAAATCAAAAAAATTTGACCTTTTTCCTGACGGGCTTTTCGGTGTCTTAACTCCTTGGGGGTAAGTTACTTTTCGGTTTTAACTTTTTATACGGCCGTGATCGCGGTGTTTCTTTGACATTTTTCTGACGACGCAGTATTATGGTAAGCCAAAATTTTCTCCGCTTCCCCTGGTTTCATTTCAGCGACATTTTTCTTAGTTAACGGCTTTAACGCATCGCTAATAGAATGAACTGCGTTAATTTTGACTTTTGGTGGTAACATAAAAAGTAGAGCGACACTCAGACCCAAGATTGTAGAGACATGCATTGATCCGTTGGAAAACTTTCCAAATTTACGTTATACCAATTCAGTGTCGGATTATTAGGGTTTCGGATAAAAAATTTGTCATCTCAGGTTATATTTGGACGGATAAGGCGATTACAAGGATTTGGAATAAACATGCACAAAAGGAAATCAGTATTTTTGGGGACAAAATCATTTAATAAGGGGCACCTTAAATTTTTTTGGGGGACAACTACGGTACCGCAGGGGGCAAAAGTAAGTAGGGGGCATATTCAATATTAATTGGGGGCAGGATTCA
>JAQFYE010004476.1:0-13328 GCA_034694305.1 Protaphorura glebata
AATGAACTCTTATACTGACATCTACACTGTCTCAAAAACTTAACAAAACATTACAATCTATGTCGCCACTCCTGACAATTAGACTGTCATATTTGAGGATCAAAAACCGTGCGAACACCCAGCTGTACTGGAAATTGGGAAGTAGGTTGAGCAGGAATTGAACCTGGAACCTGATGGACCAAGCCCGGCGCCCGGCACTCACTTCGATTCAACGAGCAATTCCGAATCTGCTTCAAAATCCATTGCGTGAATTGCGTCCTATTTGGCTTAAACTGTAACAAGTTGTAGTGGAAAAGTGGAGTAAACGCAAAGCACAAGCGTAAATAAGGTTTGCCCGTAAGTTAGATAGAATCTCTCATTCCCAACCGTTTAATGGTAGCCTGGCCTGGCGCCTAGGAATAAAAAATTATACCACTGGAAATGAAGCCACTATTTTCCTTTTCTTATTATAAGCCAAAAATCTTTGTCCATCTAGGAATAAGAAATTATACCACTGGAAATGCGGCCACTATTTTATTTTTATTTTTATAATCCAAAAATCTTCCAGGCTTCCGTTTCCAATCGAAAATTACCCACGACAATTACGAACGATTTTCCAGTATTTCTGTGACATTGACATTAACTTCCAAGGCCAACTTTGCCTGGCGTCATTGTCCAAGACATAGAGTTAGAAATTTCAGATTGTTTCTATGTTTTTTTAAGAAAAAAGAACTAGCTAAAATTCCTAACTCTATGGTCCAAGATAATGGGTTGAAGATTGAAATTGAGTCTATTGAAAATTATTGGTCACCTCGGGTCAACGAACTTTCTCGAAAGTCAAGGTATTCACACCGACGACCGACCGCGACCCTAAATTTCCAACCTCGTTCAGTGCACCATCTAAAGGAGGACACGAAATTCCTAATCTGCCTTGACATTTCATCCCGCCAAATTTGAACATTCTATTGTGATTTTTGTTTCATCTGTTTTTAGTTGTTAATTTTTATTATTCAAATTTTAATTCAGTGTTCAATTAATTTGTTTTAATTATGCAGTGACCGACTACTACTACTGGCTCATAAGACAACTGTGTTGTTGACACTTCTTTGTTTGCATTAATCGACGTCCACTTGTCCACCGGCGTCATCTTGAAGTAAATTTGATTCGAGTTGACGTAAGTTGACCTTGATTAGAGATTACCATAAAAGATTACAAAGTCAAATTATTGTAGGTTGCACAACCCACACTTCGACTTTGACCATATAAAGACACATAATGTAATCACTAATTTGTATCACCTGCGTTCAGCTAAAGAGTTGAACACTTCGAAGATTCACTGCATTCACTCACTAATTTCGTAAGTACATAGTTGTAATCGTAAGTCAGAATTTTCTAGTTTATAAACTGCACTTTAGGTTTTAATTTTTTTCTGACGTACATTATCATTGAATGCATATACTGTTAACATAAAGCTGGACATAAAGTAAGGTCTGTCTTCCGTTCCGTAGAAAATGGGGTCACGAAACCGACGTGAATAGATATGACACCTATATTACGCAAGTGATTATTTTGTACTTTTCAGATTAAGTACCATTGACCTGAAGATTTGCCTTAGTACGGAATCGGAACGGAAAAGACAAAATGTCGGACGTTGAGCCGTTGGACAATGTGGACTTACAAAAACTTTCATCCGAAACTAATTTAAATTCAAGTTCTTCTCGTACTCTTATTCCCATTAACTCCAATCACCGCTTATCAAATTCACGGACAGCAAATGTAGATAAGGAAGTGCCCGGAGCTGCCGTGACCCCGGACTTAGATTCTTCCAATCCGGATGACGACAAGAGCCCAAGAACTCGGGGTTCAACTAGTGCAAGTAAGAAATCTAAGCGCCCAAGCCGGGGACAAGTCTCGAGTGCACTTCTACAAGCAAAAATGAATGCTCAACTTCGTAAAGGCAATACGAGTGATGATATTCCTGTAGTCATTAAGGATCATCTTCAGCCGGTAAAATAATGTACTTTACTGTCAGTATGTCATATACAATATATGCTATTTTTATTTTACATTTGAAAATGTTAAGGCAAGAGATGCAAAGGAGTTTGTTCGGAAGGATACAACTGTAATTTATGACATGAGAATGGTAGAACATCGGAGCCCCTGGGATTCCACACACCCCGAAAAGCCTGAGCGATTTTCTTCCGTCATTCAACGGTAAGGTTTGAAGAAAATATACGATCAAAAGAAAAAAATTAAAACATGTTTTTCGGAATTTTTTTTTTAGTTGCGAAAGTTTGAAACTCTTCGAGCGTTGTACGTACTTGCCCCCTCGATATGCCAGTGAACAAGAAGTTCTTTCCCTTCATACGAAGGCGCATATCGACAAACTAAAGGAAATATGTACGAATTACGGGAATGACATGAATACGTTGGAAGAAGTTGCCTCGACATACGACTCCATATATTTTCACCCATCAACATATGAATTGGCACTCTTAGCTTGTGGTTCCACGATTGACTTAATTAACAGTATTTTGAGTGGAAAGGCGCAAAATGGAATGGCGATCGTTCGACCACCAGGACATCATGCAATGAAGTCAGAATACTGTGGCTACTGCTATTTCAATAATGTAGCAATTGCGGCACACTCTGCACTGAGCAGTGGTTCCACGAAGAAAATTCTCGTTGTTGATTTCGATGCTCACCATGGACAGGCTACTCAACAAATGTTTTACAGTGATCCCAGGTAAAAACTGATATTTTCAAGTTCTTACCAATCTTTTATTAACAAACTTGTGTGTTTTCCATAATTTCAGAGTTTTGTATTTTTCTACTCACCGATATGAGAACGGAAATTTTTGGCCGAATTTAGAAGAGTCAAATTATCACTGGATAGGTGATGAGGCTGGATTAGGTTTTAATTGTAACATTCCATTGAATAAAATCGGAATGGGAAATTCCGAGTTTTTATCTATATGGCATCAAGTCCTCATGCCAATGGCGTATCAGGTGAACTGATTTTTTAAATTGTTTACTTTAATAAGGTCAAGGCTGGTCTAATTTAGTAATGACCTGTCTAGTTCAATCCAGATTTGGTGATTGTATCCGCTGGCTATGATGCTGCCCTGGGTTGCCCAGAGGTAAATAATACAATTTTTTTACTTGCAGAAGTTTTTTGGCCTAATCATAAATTTTCTTTGTCTTAGGGACAAATGGAAGTCACCCCTCAGTGCTATCCTCATCTAATTGCACCTTTGATGGGTTTGGCGAATGGAAAAGTTGCCGTAATTTTAGAAGGTGGATATTGTTTAAAATCCTTAGCAGAAGGAGCTGCACTTACCCTTAAAACATTGCTTGGCGACCCTTGCCCAGTAATTGGACCGACTACAGCACCGTCTAACGTGTGAGTTAACTATGGAGATTGAATTTTTTCATTTAATGTGACATTATTTCACATTGTGGATTTTCAGACTTGTGGAAACAATTTTGAATTCTAAGTATATGCTGAGGAAGCACTGGGAGTTTGGGACACATAATTTAGAAAATGACAAGACGGAAGAACCGGATAATAATGAGGATGATCTTGCTAGTGTACACGTACCTTCTGTGAATTTTGAATGGACTCAGCCCAAACCATCTAAATATCCCACTCGAAATTGTTATCCAATTGTAGACGAAGGTATTGTTTCTGCGTTAGACACCAGATTGGATAGGCTCATTATGAATACATCGCTCGTGAAGGCTCCTAATCGTGTCGGACTTGTTTACGACGACCTTATGCTAAAACATCGGAACACTGCAGAGCCGTAAGTATTTGTTTTTACCATTCGTTTATTTTTGTACCTGAAAAATATATCGGAAATTCAATAGAAATTCTACTGCGTTTATTTTCAGCTGGCACCCCGAGAGACCTGAGCGCATTTCAAATATTTTTGCTTGTCATGTTGATTTCGGGTTGGTCGAAAGATGTCATAGGATTCAATCCCGAGAAGCGACCGATGAAGAATTACTCTTAGTTCATACTGAAAAACATCTTCTTAAGATGAAAAATACTAGGAAGTTTGGGACTAAGGACTTGTCCAACATGGCGCAAACATTCAATTCTGTGTTTCTTAACAACAGTACATATGAATGTGCACTCCATTCTGCAGGATCAGTTCTACAGGTATTTATACATTTTTATATAATTTTCTGAGAAAATCTTTACAGCGACAGATTTTTGAAACCGTGTAGGTCGTGGACAAAGTCTTGAATGGAGAATGTCAGTCAGGAGTTGCTATTGTTCGTCCACCAGGTCACCATGCAGAAACTGACGAACCCTGTGGTTTCTGCATTTTTAATAATGTAGCGGTTGCAGCCAAATATGCTTTGGAAGTTCATGATTTGAAACGGTAATTGAAATGTAGTTTACAGAATTTTAATGAAAAAAATGACACTTCAGAGTAGTTTCACTTCACTGTTTACTTTTTGTTTGGTCAGAATTTTGATCGTGGATTGGGATGTTCATCACGGCAATGGGATTCAACGAATGTTCGAAGATGATCCCCGAGTTCTCTACTTTTCAATTCACCGTTACGACTGGGCAACGTTCTTCCCATGTAATACGGACGCTGATTTTGATAAAATTGGAATTGGAAAGGGCGAAGGATTCAATATAAATATCCCATGGAATAAAAGTGGCATGGGTGATACTGAATACTTGTTTGCATTTCACAACGTTCTTCTTCCGGTCGCTTACGAGTTCGCACCTGAATTAGTGCTCGTGTCTGCAGGATTTGATGCAGCCAAAGGAGATCCACTCGGAGGTTGTTTAATATTCTTTTCGTTAACCAGTCGAAATTAGCATTTCTGATTTTAACAACACGCAAGGAATAAGATTAGTGCTGAGTTAATTCATTTGAATTTTTTTACAGGCTGCAAGGTTACCCCTGAAGGATACGCACATATGACACATTTGCTTTCACCTCTGGCAAATGGAAAATTGGTGTTGGCACTTGAGGGAGGCTATAATTTGACATCAATAGCATATTCAATGAGTTTGTGTACAAAAGCTCTCCTTGGGGATCCAATACCACCACTGACTTTGAATGATACATTAAATGAATCAGCTCGTACATCATTTTCTAATGTTTTGAGCACACATGCCAAATACTGGACCGTATTGAAACAGTTTCAAAAACGTCTTCCCAACGTCGAGAATATTGTTGCGGGTGGAAAGTATGGAACTGATGAAGAAGCTTTAGCGAAAGAACTAGAAAACTTACGTTTACCTTCAAATTCAAGTGCTGAAGACAGTGTGAACGCAAATTCTGTTGTACATATTGTCCCGGACCCTCCTCCTGCATCAGGAGAACCATCTTCTTCCATTCCTTCTCCACCACTTCCAGTTGGCAATAACAATTTTACAAATCGAGCTTTAGTACCAGATGGTACTCAAGTTACGGCTGGAGGGGGAGAAAATACGACTCCTGCTGTTCAACGAAGGGCAGGTGAAAACCCTGATGAGAATGAAGTACTGGAAGGTGCCGTCGGGGGAACATATAATAATAATCCACTAACAATTCAAGATGCTTACCGTATCATGGCCAATCGGGATGTCACACAGGTGAGCTAACGAAAATTATTATATTTGGTTGTCTCTGGACGTTCTTTTTTCTACTCAACTTCATTTTAACCAATAAAAATGCGAGTTGTGAACTTGTGAAGGCAAGGTGGCTATCTTCTGCACCAAAGCAATTGGAGTGATAGATTTTGAAAACGGTTGGGGTCAGAATTGATATTTGCACAAAAGTTGAAAAAGCACAGAGCAAAAAATATAGATATTCTTAATTCTTAGTTGAGCAATTTCATAGGGAATTAAGAGTGACATAAAGAGGGATCATATACTCCAAAACAGCGTAAAGTAATTTGGTCACCGTAGTTTAATAGATTTTTTCGAATACGCCATGCGATGGTCGCGACCGTCACCATCTCAGTACACACCTGTCCGGGAAGATTGATGCTAGTAAACAGCGCCACCTTAAGCTCGAAGCAGACATACAAATGCTAGTTCAAAATCACGCGGCCAAACATTTCCTGTGGTCTAAGTAAGCGACCGTGTGCTTGGACGGCTTGGAGTTTGGAATTTGTTTCTATTCGACTTGGACGTTTGGGTTTGAACGAAAGTACTGGCCACCCAGTTACCAGTTACCAGTTTTTGATATTTTCAGTTTTGAAACTTAAAATAATTTCGGGTATCCAGTATCGGAGGTTTTTACGCGATGGATACACTCTGTGGAAATGAAAAGGTATGCATTTGTTCGTAACACGCACGTGCGCTCGTGTGTAACCGTAACCCGTAACCATCCATTGTGTTAACCTATCATAATTAGTTAATTAATAGTTAGATCATATTTGAAATAAGGTGGTAATAGGCCCTGCATTATGAGCTCGCAAAATTTTGAATATTATGCAGTTTTTTCAGGACTTAGAATATTGATATTACCTATATAAATTATTTCTCCCCGTTCAGCGAGGAAAAATGTGAAATGTGTTCAAGGTGTAGCGTATAGCATTAACAAGCACAAACAGTAAATTATTAATTTCATTTTGTCTGTTTCAGAATGATGGTAGCATGTTCGTGGTTTCACCTTTGACGTGGTGTCCACATATGGAAACAGTCAATCCAGTTCCAAATAATACACTCGATTGTACTGATCCTTGTCAAGAGTGCAGCAACATTGGGGAAAATTGGGTCTGTCTTACATGCTATGCGGTACGCTTACTGTTGTATTAACTTTCAATAGTTAAGTTTATCATCGTTTGTTTGGTTTAACTTTTGATTTTTTTTTTATTACGAACAGGTCTTCTGCAGCCGTTACGTGAGGGAGCATATGGTTCAGCATTCGACTGTTTCCGGTCATCAAGTCGCATTGAGTTTTGCGGACTTGTCTGTTTGGTGTTATGGTTGTAACGACTACGTTGATTGTCCTGTAAGAAGAATTAGTAGGAAGTTATTGAATACCTAAGTCCAATTCGGTTTTAATTTATGTTTTACTTTTAAATATATACAGGTTTTGAGACAGGCGAAAAGTGCAGCTTATAGGAGCAAATTTGGGGAGAACATGCCTGGTGGGTCTTCTGATTCTCCACAGAATCCTTCTTAAGACTTATATTTTCACATAGCTCAACTTTTACTAGCACACTAATTATTAGATTAGAATGATAAATTTCAGAATTTCACGCTAATCTATTAATGCACGAGCAAAGAGTACAATTGTTCACAAAATCTGATTAATACAATGATATAGAAATTCCGAAATGTGACAAATTCCGACACAATAAACGGGTCTGGTAAAACGGATTTATTGTTAATTTTATTCTGTTGTTTGACCTGAAATCATCTGGTGTACAGGGATGAGTCATTGATTGAATATGTGTGTTCAATCGATTTGATTTTTAGATTTTTCTAAACCCCGGTTGGAAATAGTAGATTTGAAATAAATTAACCATTGACCTTGGTCCAAACTTTTCTCTTTTTTGTAAAAGTGTAAGGGTTAGCGTTTGATGTTCTGTCGCTTTATAGTCAAAGGTAGGTCTGAAAATCAGACTTTATATCAGATGGAGACGGAACCATCGCATTCCCCACACGTCAGTACGTCACATAATACAATATGTGGATTGTAGATGATTCCGAAAACGTATTTTGTTTGCGAGAACGTACTCACATTATTTCCCTTCAGCTAAGTGGAGGTATGGAAATTGGCTTTTAGTGTAAATTCTCCGTGTGTCTCATCTCAGAAAACTTCATTTAAATTTTATAAGGGAGATCCAGCCCCATATTTAGAATTCCACTTTCCGGCCAGGGAGCATCATCCGCATCCTCAGGATGAAACTTCTTGCAATTGCTTTAACTTAGTTCTTGA
This sequence comes from Protaphorura glebata, assembly GCA_034694305.1. NCBI lineage: Eukaryota > Metazoa > Arthropoda > Collembola > Poduromorpha > Onychiuridae > Protaphorura > Protaphorura glebata. The sequence continues at coordinate 7,884 of JAQFYE010004476.1, forward strand.
GAGTCTCGCCTCCTTATCTTTCTATCCTCAGTTTTACCTTACCTTGGAGTGCAATTAAACTCATTCCATAATTACATTAGAAAAGTACACCTTACCGGTGTAGTGTACGATATAAGGTATTCTTCATATGCAAGAATATGTGTGCCAGCAAAGAGGACAGGAGAAAGTTTGAGTATGGATGGACGTCGTATCTGTTTTCTGAGTTATATATACTCCACGACTCCGGAAAGTTTGAAGTATTTCATACTCCGTTTTGTATCTTCTAAATTCCAGACTCTGGTTGTTTAACTTAGTTGGTTCTGCTTAATTAGTGGGAAATTATGCTTTTACTCTCCGGGTTTCTGCCCAGAGTGATTATTTTATATTTTCGAAGTTATAAACTATTCTCTTCCCCTTCCTCTGGTTTATTCCACATTTGGGAACATATGCGTGCCGTCGACTCTGTCTTGCATGTCTATCTCCAGTTGGAGTTGGTAGAAATGTTTTCCAGAATGAGAGTGAAAAGACGGGAATCCGTTTAGAGAAGTGAGAGTTTAAGGGTCGACAGTAAAAGTTCTTTGGATAACCATATCCTGTGACAATTTATTTCCAAGAGATAACTTTCACTTGCTTTCAGCTGCTCTCAAGGCTTGTACTTTGGCTTGGACTTGTCCATCTGTTCTGTTCTTGTTGTATGGCGACCTATCTTCCCTGATTTTGTATATCTCACTCACAAGGAAACAACTCTTCATGTAAAACTTAGATCAGGTTAAAATACTTAAAGTATTGTCAATATGAAATTCATATTGAATATAAAAAATAATTGCTTCGACAGACGACATTCATATTATGAATGTCGTCTGCCGAAGCAATTATTTTTGATTCCTCATTACAGCTGCCGTGGAGGTAATTCGTGGAATGCATTAAGTTTGGAATGTCCCGGAAGTTTCTAGCTGTGAACCAAAGATTTATCCGAGGACGAATCTACGAAACTTATACTCAGGACAATTGAAGTGACCTCTTGAATTGGGATCTGGTTCTTTTTGCATGGAAAATAGTTTCCTTGTGAGTTGCAGTCAGATTCGGGAGCTAGACCAGAGCAGAATTTATGACGAGACGGATGAATGAGTCGTGAAATATTTGTCCTCTCCGCCTGTCCACTCTTTCCTTTTGGCTTTGGCTTTTCTCTTGAACCATTTATGTGTTTCTTTGCGCTCGGACGCTCTCACAAAATGCATTCATTCTCTCCCCCTCTCGCTAACTTGTCCCGTCCTGAATTTCCCTCGTAACTTTCACTTTGGCTTTCACTTTTACTTTCCCCACCACCAGCACCTAATGTAATGTAATGTATTCATTCCAAACATACAGTACACTTAACTTTTGGAGTTTCGGATAATATACATTCTGATTTACTGCATAGGAAATGCGTGCTTGGAATTGTTCATCCAAAAAAGTGTTAATCTTTTGCTGGATAAATTACTTCTGCTGCATAAGAGTGCGCCATAAATCCTGTGAACTGCCAAAGGACCACCACCAACAGCGTGAGAATAAAACAACTGTGACAAGCGTGAAAAGACTGGAACTGGACTGTAGGAAATTGTATACTAATTGCTTGGCTTTTTGTTGCCTCGTTTTTGTATAAAATATTCGCTTTAATTGAGACTCAAGTAATCTCAGTAAGGCATACATGGCATATTTCACGTCATTCTTCATGCAAATTTTAGTTACGTACATTTAAGATAAAGAAAGAAGTACTGGAAGGTTCAGAACGAATTAGTACGAAATTGACTCTGTTTACTGATTCCAGAGTGTTTTTGTTTTTCAATGTAATGCCCATTCTTCTATGCAATTGTAGCCAGTTATCCAAGTTAACAGAACTGAAAAGAAAAAAATTACAATTAGTTTAATCGACTTTTCAAAAGAATTCGTGTTTTAACTTTAATATTTGTAGTCTTTTGTATTACCTTTTCGGAATTTAAAAAGTGACACACCATAAATTCCTTAATAATTTTACAATCGTCAGGTTTGCCCGCTGTCTGGTTTTGTTTTTCTAATTCGTTTATGTGAACCGTCAAAAAATTATTAATTTCGTAATTTTTTCTCTTGATAACACCCGATATAAAATTTCATTACCATAATCAGTGTAGCAGTCCTTCACAAGTTCAATTAATTTAGCCTTTGCGGTAAGGGCTAAGGAGGCACTGTCTTCTATGTTCTTTATGACTGCTGGTAAACTGATACTTTTGTCAGGAGCAATCTGGAATAGTCCAGTAAGTTGGTTTATAAAAAGTCTGCTTCAAAAATATATTTACACAAATAGTTTTGCTTTTCTTTCTTACCTGATTCATTTCCGTCATGATGCATCTACTGTGACACTGAAATCGAATAAAAATGAGAATATGTGTTCGTCTAGAAATTTTAATTGACTGTATTCCTATATTGTGTCATACTTATACTTGACATACTTTATCGTCAAATGTATTGGATTTCCATTCTTCTACTCCTTTCGGAAAATCATCCTCTGTCAAGTTAAATTTCAGAGCACAAGTATCACTCGCATTCACAATAATTTCAGAATTCTTAAATTTTTCCCAGCAACCTTGAATGGTAAGAATGTTAGAGGCAATGACTGAAATAAAAACGACCACACTAATTTTTTCAAACATTTTTATGAAGTTCAGATTATTTAGGCAAGTACAATTAAAACCAAAACCACATACAAGTGTCCACTCAAAGTACACGACAACCCACACTTTCACACTGACCAATGTGGCCTGTCCACGACTAGAATTCCGTCTTTCATTCTATTATTAAATTCGGGCGGATTAGCAACTTTTACAAATACAAAATTACCTAGACAGATACTTACAAATATTCACAACCAAAAAACATGGTAATTTTAACTGCTTCCGCTCTGTTGGACTGAAATTTGTGTAACCTGTAGAAGTCTTCAAATTATCTGGTTACGTAGGAAGATTTGTCACACTCACTTTGCATACGTTTCAATAATAAGTTATGCTGATTCATTTCCTGTGCATACAGTTATTATCCTTAATTAAGGCTCTAAGTCTTAATTACATAGGATGCACAGCCATCAAAATTGATGGCAGGCCAAACGTATTCAAGAGATAAGGTTGAAAGTCCGTTCTAGCTTTAACTTGATCAATTGAACGATGATTCTTAATACGAATTCGAATCATTGCTCTTCCAAAACACCTCACAAATAAAAATCCTTCGGTACAAATCCATTTGAAAGTCTTGATACAGCACGGAGCGCACGGACCCTTATCGTGTACAATTTAGAGGAATCTGCATGACGAATCCTGAAAATAATTCCGGATGACAGTACATTATGTCAAATATTTCAAGATTGAAAGTCATTCATCGTCATTGTCATTGTCATTCAATGTATTTATTTGTGCGGCCAAATCATAATTATGGCACCATCTCCTGTCCTTACCCCATGTTAGATTTTACATTACACCTCAAACTTCCTACAGAAAATTAGAATAGTAACTTCTCATGTGAAATTACAAGGATTTGATAGTTTTAGATAAGTTTAGGGGCTGCGGGCTACAGACTTACTGGCGTACTACTACTTCTGTGTCTATAACCCTAAGGTATTCCATCATGCTTTTATTCTATGCTATTTAAGTGAAGTATCGTTGCGTGTTTAACTTTTCACCATCGTAAAATTAATTTGAAGACATGTCGAATGAAGCGAAGACGGAGAGTTTTATTCGGATGGGCTGGAAAATTCTGCTCCAATACATCCTGAGCAACTTTGCGTTGATGCAACTACAAAGAACTGGAGCCGAAGAAGTCAGTTTTCCGGAAGTAATAGAATTTCGTCCAAGAGAAGGAAAAGCGGAGCACTAACTGTTCCTACTATTTAATATGTCGTAGTGTGGATATAAAAGCAAACATATTGATTATGTTGGTGATCAATTTTGGAGTCGTGGATTTGTATTGTAGTCTCATCGTCAGAGCTTGGAGATGTCTTCGACCCTTGAAGTACTACTATGTGTTTGCATCACTGTACTACGACATACACATAAATTCGGTGTTGTAACTTAAGGAGTTTTCCTGGAGTAAACGGGTAGTTCCGTTGCGATAACCTGGAAACAGCCTTCCAGCCACGACACAAATAAAATATACGGTTTTCTAAACATCAAAAGAAGAAGGTTGAATTTTTCATCCGGAAGACCGTAGATAAAAATGTTTACGAAATACAAATTGCAAAGTTTAAGCTTTTTAGAGAAAATTATTTTAGCTTCGGAAAGACAATGCAGCGAGCTTAGATTTTGTAACAGTTCTTTAATGCGAATAGCTGAAAACCGAATTCGCATATAGACATGAACACACTGGAAACCCATTTGTACTTTCTATTCATATGCTTGTATGATTGTAGAGATTAGAGATTAAGACCCGTTAAGAAGGCATCAAATCAAATCGAACGTAGGAATCGTCATAGCCGAATCTGCTAGTAATAAATATAACCATCACATTAATATAATTCATCCTACATGGGCTGTAGAGAAACCTCGATGCACTCAACCTATTAGTGAAAACTGAACATATTAATATCCAAATAAATTAATCTAATTAGATGTGAAATATAATAACCACCGCCGATAATGACGTACTGTCCATTCATAAATAAGTGGAATCTAAGCCAGCCACTAATTTATGAATAAACGGTAGACCTCTTCGGCTTATAATTCAAAAAGAAATAGTAGTCATACTTTAGTCACTTGCACCTGAAATTCGGGTTTCAAAAGGTTCGTCATTTTGCATTTTAATTTTTATATTTCCAACAGAACAGTCCCCCTGATTGTATAGTTGGTATAATTTAGTGACTCATGTCTCAAAATTATACTAGTGAAAATATTATTAGTAAAGTCAAGCTGGCAGTGGTCGATAATAACATGCTTTGAACAAATCTCACTTTCGTGCACCTGTATCCTTTTATTGTCTCGATTATTGACTTTGAAATGAAATAAATTACATTCTTTATGGGTCTGTTGTCTGAGATTGATTTAAGGTTTATATTCAACGTATTTTGGAATTATGATTTTGCCTTACTGGAGTACTGGACCGAGCTGATGCTGCTTCCGTCATAAAAAAGGAACCCATAGATTAGAGATAAAATTTCAGCGAGTATAAGCTTGTCATTGTTGTCCAGAACTTCTTGAACTTATTAAAATTATGACCTTCATATTTTTACTCCATATTTGTATAACGAAATGGAGATACATTCGGCGTTGGGGATTTTGGTTGGATTTCATCAAGATCAAGTACGAATTTTACTATTCAAACAAATAACTTCGGTCAAGCGAAGCCATGCTATCGCAAAGGAGTTCTTGAACAAATCTTCCAGCTTTCACTTTCTCTTTATTAAGTCGTGCGACGTAATATACGGAGTAAATGACTTATTGCGGATGCCCAGTCCGTCTGTCCGTCTGT
>JAQFYE010004477.1:0-13328 GCA_034694305.1 Protaphorura glebata
GCCGACGGACGACCGACAGACACAAAAGGGGAAAAGTCGAATAGGAGGTCTCCTTCTCGTTACACTCGGTCGCCCAATTAAGGCATAATTTAAGTTTAGTTACGGTCGGATTGATGAATCAATGTGACTATTTTACGATTTGTATTATTATATATGTATTACGATAGTGATATTGTGTGAGCTATGGAGTTGATGACTTCGATAAATACGTATCCAATCCAATCCAATTTCAAATAAGCTAAAAATGCTTCTCTAATGATAAGATTTTGTCAGTCGCTGAAAGCTACACAAGTTATGGTAGGGTTGGGTAGGCTGAAACGACCCTCCTTTGGGAGAATGTGCTGATATGCCCCGCCCCCTAACTACAGGAGCACGTGTTTTCCAAAGCACGTGTACATTTGAAGTGGGGCATTAGCACATTTAAAGGAGCTAAGGAAAAAATTAACACACAACGTGGGAGGGGGGGGGCATACTCCGGTTCATTTTCATTTTCAGTTGAATCTTTCACTCTTGCTTCTGCTACACACTCCCCTATCCCCGGACAAATTACTCCTCGAATTGCCAGCAAAGCAAGATCAGCTATGCTAAAACGCCCCCCCCCCCTCAACTGCATGAGTATGGGATCCTCAAAGCACGCCCACAAATGGCTGATGGGGCTAATTAGCTCACTTTTCCAAAGTGGGGCGTACTAGCCTACCTTATCATACAGGTTACTCTTCTGCCTTGTCCAATGTATGTATAATATGTATAGGAATGTACTAACACATTATGATCGTATATATACGATATGCGATTTCATAGTTCCACCAGTACACAGATCAACGGAAGAACGTGTAGAATCCGGTAAGTCCTTGTCTATGATATCACTAAATTTCTTGAATAGCAAAGACATAATAATCGCCTTGATCTCTAGATCTTGTGGATTAGAGGTATCACCCAAGTGCAAAAAAAAATTCCTGAAACTTAATATGACAATCTTCCGAGCCTGTTATGAGGACGCACTCATTTCGTCGGACAATATAAAACCCCCTTATTAATTACAATCGGTGTAAGACCTGGTCAAACATCACATTATTTCTTGTAAGAGCATGTATTTCCATTCGGCACAGAAATCATCCAAATGAAAAAACGAAAAACTCCGGCAGAGATAACTACTTTAAGGAATTAACCAAGATCCAGACTGTGCCCGAGAGATCGACCTCATTTAGCAAACGTTGTAACGGCATGACAATATTAATTGAGGTTACCCTCTGTACTTCAAATAAAAGGAATTCCTTAACCTTGTTTTCTGACAACAAATACAACTTATGATATTCACACAGGCCAAAATCAATAGTCTAAACCACAGCAGGGACTAGAAAGTGCCTGTGAGACGTGAAGTTGTTTAATTAACGAAATAGGCTTTCACAGCTTGACGAGTGTTAAAATTATCAAGTAGTTTCAACAACTTCGATTAGTAATTATAGCTCGAGTGCAGTCGGCGCATGCAACCCGTTACTTTTTGTACACGTAACACCAATTCCATTTGTGCACTTTAGAAAACAGAAAAGGCGACACTTGGAGTTTCCTCGGCCCAAGAGTCCTGAGACTAGAATAACCGCTCTCTACATACTTCCCGTTTATTTCCACCAGTTGCACATTTATAACTAATTCAGGAGCTAGGAAAAAGTAAACTTTGAAATTGAATGAATGTAATGAATGAAGGAACGGTTCAATTGAATTGATTATGACTTTCTTTTATATCGCTAAACTTTCTTTCATGCATGCTTAATATGTGCCAGGTCCCTCCTAAATTTTTGTATTCTCTACGCTTTAATTTATGCAAGTACATTTCTAAGTTAACATCTACGATAATATTTAAAGTGGTATCGCTCGAGAAAAAAAATGGGCACCGGTACAATAGAAGTTAACAAGTCTTCGAATCAAGTCCACAATTATTTTCCATTTCAGGATTAATATGCGCTTGAGAGGTTCGCAAAATCAATGGTACTGTATCTTGTAATAATCCGCACAAAAATATCGGGTTTGAAATTTTTTGCAAAATCAAAATTTAATTTTTTATTCAATTTTGAAGATTTCCAGCAGGGTTCCGGAGCGTGGGAAAGGTATTTAGACCTTTTCGAGGGACCCTCTCCATTTAAATGCATCCTGCCACCAATTCAGAAGTCCTAATACCGTCTTTTAACAAGTTATCTCTTTATCTCACATCTGAATTATGGATTAAACATGTAATGACTGCACACGTTATGATGGAAAAATGAATTATGAGTTTATTCAAAGCAGATTTCAGACTAGGCGGATAAGTAAACTCGTTCAAGCTCATTTTTAAAAAGATGAAGATGCAGTCTTTCAGGTTACAGTTTTACCCATTCTACTCTGGAGCTATTAAAGTTATAACTCTGTTAAACCATCAGAAGCACGTAAATATCCCGTCAATCATTAGGATCCTCTCAAGGTGATTGCAGAATTTCTTTCTTCCAAAGTGAACAAAAACCAATTTCTTTAGGTGCATGGGTTGTGCGTCGTGGGCTAGAGAAATTACACTCTTACTGCTGAATATAAAGACTTCAGTCTTTATGGGTTGAATGTCTCGACAGAAAAGGAACTGTATTCAACTGTAAAACTTAGACTGAGCCTAAAATTTCCGGATCGGTCAATTGAAATGCCTTAGTCACAACTGTGAGTATCGTCAGAAAATGTTATACTACTATTTTGTATATGCATTGACACATTTCAGTTGAATTTGTGCGGAGCGAATTAATAAAAACTTCTGGTGATGGACTGATTAATTGATTTGCTGAAGAAATTAGGGAATTCGCATTAATGACCCCAATTTGGCTAATTTTACAGATGAATAATTCCCCTTGTCAGTTCAGGCCTTACGTCAGTGTGGAATTTAAGCATTTTAGGTTGATCCCTATTCGTACGGCCATCTGCTACTCAGAACTTCACAATATTTCAGCCATCATTTATGAAGTCGAACAGTAAATGACGTGCAAATTCTGTCTCATGCAATTCCTAATCTCATCAATCAAATAGCTATAATAATATGAGTGTACATCCGACTTTCAGATATTAAGCTTGCATTTAAAATCTCTTTAAGTATATCCGACCTTTCCCATGAAAATTTTATTTTCAAAATTACAGTTTACATCAATACACATTAGATCTCGCACAAACGAGCTTCTTGTTTGTTCTGCTTGTTAGCGTTGTAACCAAGTCTCTTCTGGAAAAATATTTTGGACCTGACGGCAAATAAATTTCAAAACTTCAAAAAGGGCTATAATTAAAAGTAAATCTGTTTTAAGTGCTTCGAGTTCAAAACTGGTAAGGTTCTTTGAGTAGAAAATTGTTAGCACTACATAATCCTAACGCGCAGCACGTAGAATTTCGTCGTTACATTCTCCGTCACAATGGGTGCTTTCGATTGATGTGATTGTCTCGGAAGGTCTAATGAGTTGAGTTCAGGACGAAAAGTCCCAAGTCTGTGTTTATAAACCCTAGGAAAGAAGACATAAGGAAGAGAAATATCGTGTGAAAGGGAAAATGTAGGTCGGGAAATAGTAGTAAAAATAATTGCCATGACATGCCGCTTGCAGTGTCTCTTGTTTATATGTGATGGCATACATCTTCGCCTTGAAAGTATTCATTCAGACATGTAATTTGTATTTACACTATACTCGTTTTTCTAGCATAGAAACAAGGAGAAAACTGCATTGACTGTGGGGATAGTAATTTATGTGGAAGGAAGGATCTTTGATCTGGTTGAACCTCTCTCCCTCGTGCCTTTCCCAAAGGGGAAACCTGCTGGATGATAACATGATTGCTAGACTCAGAAATTAAATAAATATTTTTAGAAACACCGCGAATCTTTATTGAGCAGAACGTCAATATAGCTGGACTTACATCTTCTCTTTTGAAATTGAAGGACTATAGGAAATCAATAGTTTTGAAAACTTTACCAAATTTATTTGTACCCCCATCCATTGATCCTGACATTTTGAAGAGCTCACAAAGAAATTGTTGCAGGTATCGGAAAATACGATTCGCTATTTGTCCCCACACTGAGTCATTTCTTTCGAATTTAAGAAAATGATATTTTTTTATTCATTAGTGCTTCTATAAATACCAAAACGCAAATTATTTTTCTGAAAGTTGCTATCACCTTTGAGGTCTCCCTTTTGAGTTCTACGAGTGTATGTAAATTCACCCAAAAGAACCAAACCATATTCCAGTTTTATTAATAAAAAGCCTTCGAACAGTTAAACCATTGATTTGTTTTTACGTCAAACCAGGGAAAGACCACTACAAGATGGATGGCCAAGTGTATACTTTTCACATGCGGACTCACTATTTAAATAAAACATGAATGGATGCAAACAAGATTTATTGCTACGAGAAAAACTCAAGCAGCTAGTTTTAGGTTTACATACTTTAAACTAAAAAGCTCTTTCCAATTCTCACCCACAATCTCTTTTAATTGACTTAGATTGCTTTAACGATGCAATAAGGAAATCGCACTGATTTTTATTGTTGATTCTAATTGTGTTGGCATTATAAGACGAGAATCGGTTACGAGTTAAACTTTAATGTGCCAAGTTGGTCGACCCGTAAGCAGCAAATAGCATTATCGACGTCTGAAATCTTGAAGGTCGAGGTTGGGATTTTTGACGAAGATGGTTTATGTTATATCTCTCGGAATCTATTACAGTAATAGAACGTGCATGAATGTGTGTGTACTACTAATACCATTATGAGTACATTTCCTTCGCATTATTATATTTGGAAAAATCATCATAGGCTTGGGATAATGTACGGTGGAACCCAAATAGCCTCTTTTCCTTCCGTCAGCCTGTCTCCGGTAGGTAAACATTTACACTCGCGTCCCTTATCTGTGAAAGGTTAAAATTTTAAAATAACCACAACACGTTTGCAAATTCCGAGCCTTGCCTTACTTCCCTAGACTTCATCGTGCAGATGAACATGAGCAAATTGCATCATTATAAATATATGGCGTCTGCCATTTATCCACGCACAGCAAATATTTCGAAAGCAAATGTATCGGACGGAGATGGTAAGCTAAACCGTTGAGTCGAACGCGTTATTCAATACGGCATGCATGCTTTCATTTCATTTATTGAACTTGTTGTCGAGTTTGATTGGTTAGATAGCGCCTTCGCGACAAGTTTTCAAAATTTTGGGTAGAACCATTACTGGAAGTGCAAAAGACAATAAAGAAGCTCACGTGCGGTGTAACGGTTGTCAGTCTCACTAATGGCACTTTCGAATGCCTTGCATTATTTGCAAGCACCACATGCTGAAATATACAACACGGTGGTCATTCGATTCATTCTGATGAATCTACATATTTTATTACTCTAGTATTCACGACCTAAATTCCTGAGCACAAACAATTTACCCGGTTCCACCATCATCACAACAGATATCTTTGGATGCAAAATAGGTCCAGGTCTAGATTATCATCACCATTGCTTTTATGGACAGACTCTCGATCACATGCATGCGTCATATCCAGTTCCGTTTGACTTTTACGATTACATAGACCCGAAAAAGGGGTTTTCTGTATATTTTTATTGCGATCCTGTACATTTAGTTCTACTCGCACAGTTTGGCCATGATGTGACAACAGCGATTAAAAATTTAAAAGGATTCATGTCTTCATCGCGCACAATTCTTGTAGTCCTCGATTGAGACTACACTTAACATTTCTGGCCGATGTATTTAAAAACTTTGCTCTTACGAGATTAACACAAAGCTCAACATATCCTCCAAATATAGCGGTTAAACCCCAGAGCTTATGTGCATTTCATTTTATTTTTCAAAACAATTTGAAACTGATTGAACACTTTTAAATACTTTATTAGATTTCCCTAGACGGGTGACTTTTTTGAACGTCACAACTACTGCATGCTAAGATACCACTTATATCTGTTTATAGTTACAAAGTTCTTCTGTGGTGGATAACTTATAAGAATCCCTTGAGGATAGACATGTTCCTTTATTTTCCAATAAATTTGCTTTCTCTGATTCTTTTTGTTGCAGACATGATTCTCATCTGACATTCTCATTCCTTGGTTTTCTGAATCATAAATCATTCCTTCTCTCTGCAGCTTTATTATAGTTTTTTACTTTTATTCCAAGATTAACTTGTATACATACTACTCTATAAAGAATATGTTAAAGTGTCTTACCCACAGCGAGTTCACAAGAAGGTCCAAAGAAAATATGGACAGTATTTCCGTACATGAAATGTTTCATTGCTTCCATTGGGGCTTCTACATTTGAACATTTAGAGTCACTATAGTGTAGGTTCACTTTGTAGTCTGGCAGGAGTTGGAGGTCTTTAATTCTTTCAAATCCAAGTAAAATTGCAGGGCCTGTTCTTCTCATAGATGCTACATAGTCTGGGTCAACGGGTAGTAAAACAGCCACATTGATTTCATAAAAGGGCTCTTCACTGTCAGGGCCCAAATTGATTGTGTCCGTCGTGAATGGGCTTAGTCTAGAACCCATGGCCCCGTCTACCCTCACAAGAGAAAATAATAGGAGTGAAAGTCCGAGTGTTACCACAACGTGTGACATTCTTGAGTTTGTACACAAGATCTGACTAAAAACTTCCGTCCAATTAAGTAAGAGGATTTGAACAGTTCACTCACATCTGAACACAATCGACGGGCTTTACTTTGCTAATTGGTAAACACACTACTACTCAATGTTTGTTCAATTAACTACTGTCGGGGAAAGCATGTGAATGGATTTCCAATTTACGAAGTAGTTCATCAAAATTTATATCGTCGTATACAATTCCAGACGTCTTGTTTTCTCTCTGCTCGGTTACGCCAAAACTCGATCATTGTCTAGTTCCGTCAAAAACTGTAGTCAAACTGTAGTACATAGAAAAAAAATCGTCCGACAGATTGGAAACATATTAATTTATTATGAATGAGATGATGGAGAGCAAGGAGTAGAGAGAGAGAGGTTGCAATAAAATGTTTTATGTGTGTGTGGTGTGAGATTTATGTGCGTCGTCCGTACAGTCCTTCGGATTTGGGATTTCTGTGTAATATTTTCCAAATTGCCGTCATCAGCAAAGAAAGAAGAAAGGACAAAAATTCGAATGAGTGCCGACTCTTGTGCACGTACATTCGCACACTCTGAAAATTGTTCTTTTTAATATGAGTCAGGTCGAGATCCGACCTCGTGGATTTTCATGTACGATATCTTGACGGCATCCGTTTCTCCCGGCAATCTCTGTACTGGGCTAAGTGGGTCCCGAGTGAGTTGGGTGATGACTCTTCATTTATGAGCTCATTACCATTTAGAGCCCAACCACAATCTGTCCTCAACTCAATCTCATTCACTTGATATTATATCCGATTAATGGTCCACCAATCCTTTCTTTGGAAGACAAATGACCATGTCACCATCATTAATTGTCACGGACGCTGGTGTCAAAATATTCAAAATCTCAGCTGACCACTTTCCTTTCACTTTGTCACTTTTACTCTCCCAAAAATATGGGAATTTTTATTTTCGCACGAACGTCACGGAAACTTTAGTTTTAGATTTTAATGGACATGCCACACGCACGTTTGTCCACAAACTGAAACTACGGTCGATTTGAACGGATGTAGTCAATAGAAACTAGTAAGTACTAATTGACGTTGGCTATTGATAGTTCCAAATCTGTTATGAGCTCAATTGCAAGGACCAATTGCCTAAAAATATCCTTCCCAACTACTCACTATCTAGTTTATCAATGAGATAATGGACCTTATGAAATGATGAGGTGTCGTTTCGTACTCACTCACTCAAACAAAGTATAGTATAAGAGATTGTTTTCCCGCACCCAATGCTTGGTCGCTTCCATTCCGCCATTCTCATTCTTGCCTTGTCAAATATTTAGTGCATAACATACTTTTGACTCAACAGAATCCAGGTGGATTATCTCCTTCTTAATTTTGGCTCAAGACTAGACAAGACTACCGGCAAGTCAATGCTGCTTGGCTGATTGATGGGTCATGGATGATTATGAAGAGATCAGGTAGAATTTAACCATCCAGAGTAGACACTAAGAATATACCCCTCTCGTCTTTTGAAAACAACTCTGAAATTATCCAAGTTCTATCTGTCACAAGGGAAGATGAAGAACTGACTTGTACGTCTACCCTTGTCTCCCCATTTTACCAAAATCTCCGAACCGAAAAGAGTCCTGGATTCAAAACCGTAAGCTGCGTCGGTTTGGACTAGAACCAGGTTGTTTTTCGTATCATCCTTTCCTTGACTTTTCTCAGCTCTTTCGAGCTCCTGCTTTCTACGATAACACTGCGACTGTCAGAATGTATACTCAATACGAACTGGACTTTTGCAAATAAAGTTTTCACTGATATCATTTATTTTCGCCTTGTCAGACTACCACTTCTTTCTGACTTGCACTTTGAGTATGACTGTCTCGAATTTTCTGTGGCTGACCCAGACGCCAAGATCAACTAAAGCGTAACAATGAGCCGCTGGGAACAGAACACGACTACTAGCTATTCTATTCTTTTTACATTATTTCACACATTCGTTCGTACGGGAAGGTAAAATGAATGATTAAAACATGTGGCCTTATAAAAAAAGACAGGCTATTAAATTTAATATCAACTGATAACATTTATTATTTTTCACGCATTACGTCGTCTCGTGGGAATGATTAGGCGAACGGATGGGTGGATGAACATATTATTATTATTATCCGGTCATAACTCTGACTGGTCTTTTTTTTGTATCACACTTCAGAATTCGGTTTAATTTAGCGATTATACTCCGTTACTCATTTAGTGTGAGTACATTTGTATGTTGTCGTTAATGGAGTGATAATATTTCATAGTAAGGTTAGTTGGCGTTGGCTGGTCAGGTGGATGACATGTTATGTGGGCTTATGATTATGAAAAAGAGGCGATTAACACGTACAAGTGCAAGTCCTTTGGAATACGTACGTCTCTAATTCCAGTTTAGCAAATGGAATTAACAAGTATTGGCTGCCTGATTATATGCACTATGGAAGAAATTTTCAATTGACAAATGATTGGGTCGTTCGTGAATGTATGTATATCTAGGCATTAGCGTAGGAGTGGAATTGATTGATTATATGTATTTGTTAAACGAAGACAGGTAATGCGATAAAGAATTGATGTACGTGAATATTAATAGTAGAGGTGAGCCATTTCTGGTGAGTGCTCCTATCGTAGGTAACCACCTAAATTCTTCAAGTGTGGAGTCATACTTTTGATTAAATTCGTCAACATAATTCCAGAAATATATTGATTGATTCTGATTAATGGCTTCGGTAAATAAGTTCGGTATTTTATTAATTTGTCTCGATTTCTGAGTAACCTGACTGGTGCGGACATTGCTGGTTATCAGTGTCAGACCGGTGGACTGTAGGTTTATAAATTAAGAAATGATTATCCAAAATATCCGGACTATACATCCGCTCATTACTGTAACGCATGCCGCACAAAATAATTTTCTCACAAACTTCGTAATTTGGCCCCTAGTTATTTTAACGCGTGGCGTACTATAATTTGCAGTATTGTTGTGCAAGTTCTCTTTCTTCATGATTCATGACATTACTCCAAATATAATACCTTGCATTTGGGCAATATACGTCACATATACACACCTGCTAGTGGACACTAGGTGGAAATTGTGAATATTCTTTTGTAATTTTAAATTTTGAAAAAGGCAGTAAAATATGGGAAACAATCGCCAATTTATTAAAATATTTAGTATTAAGTATAATTATTCGTATGTTGTGTCCACCGAATCTTAGATGGCAGGAGTGGGCGACAGGAGTCGAGTGCTACCCTCGATGCCTCGTTCACGTTGTCTCGAATTAAATTTATATACTATCTAAAACCTACATAAATTTCGTTGAAAAGAAGGACAAGTCACGAAATAGTTAGTCCGGTCCACTTAATCAGCATGAGCGCTGCACCAGCGTCTGATTTGTCATCAATCATGAAGGATTTGTAAGGCCATAATTTTCGGACAAGTTGGATAATCTCCAGTCCGAGTCGATTCCTGTTTCAAATTCAAGCTTTGAATAGCTCTTCCGTTTTCTTTCCTCCAGTGGAAACTAAAATAATAAAAACCAAGTTAAGTCTCAAAATTTAAGTTGGTCTCACCAGTGCCCCACAGCAATAAACTGCGGTGCTGTCCAGCCTTGATTCTCTCCACTGCCGGATTTTGTGGCTTCTCGTCCTGACAACGCTAAAGCGGTCAAGTTAACCCAATCCTTTCCTTTAGGAGGTTACGGGTCAGTTTCTTGTTGTGCTTGTGAGTAGTGGAATTGGAGTTTGCTCATTCCGCGTACAGTGAGTCGCAATCGGGGAATTGTCCTGGACAGCTAGGTAGTCCTAATTCCTTCGCCAAAATCTACGGATCGGAGGGCAACGAGACAGGAGTTTACCTGGTCTGCAGTTCAGCCGTGGTGTAGTGGGATCGAGTCATTAGATTTGATTCTGCGGACAGTGAGCATTGTTGGGTTCTGGACCTTGTGGACCAAGTTTGTTCCCGAAATGTCCCAAGTATACTGAGAAACCACTGAGTATCCCATGTAGGGATAATTTATTGCTAGAACTCTGATCTACGGGGAAAATTACCCAAAGTCGGCCGGAGGCCCTCGCAAGTTTTTCAAAGAGGTACTTTGTACTTGTATCTGTATAAAGTGGGTGGGGCATAGTGAGACTGATCCTCAATTAGGGGAATTATTACCCGATGTCAGCCAAAGGGTTTCGCGGATTTTTCCATTATTGTTTAGTACTTGTCCATTAATATTCAGTAGGCCGGGGCAAATGGAGATTTTTCACTAGTAGCATAGCACCACACATTCGCCCACGCTTCAGAAGTGTGTTATAATTGTACTGTTGAACATTACTTCTTGTGATATTGCATCTGGGATTTATTTGGGCCAACTCGCCCATACAAAACTAGCTAGACAGTACTGTGAGTCTATTGTTTCGCGTACTGACCACAGGCTGGGTTTACCCCAGAGATATTAGCTAGCTTAAAAATACTGGCTTTTAGTAGGCGTCCCATTCGAAGCCCGCCCGTAGAAGAACCTGGACATACATGTTAACTCAGATAAGCTCATAGCTATTGGAATTTTCTGTTCAATCTTGTTGTAAGGTGTGTTTTTGGACATCTGGATTAGAAGTAAAATTAAGGCCATTGCATTCAATATTATCTCCATTTATGCAAATCAAGATTTACCCAGAAATAACCCTTCAGATTATGGAACGAACCATGGCGGAGCTGGAAGTCGTTGATTCCAAGTATTCGAAAGATCTTAGTGACCCACTGTCCGACCAAGGTATGGAATAAACTGTATAATTAAAGCTTTGAATGCTAGACATGAACTTCTCTAATTCGCAACGGTAATATTAAATTATATTAGAGCCTAATTTTCCAACATCTGAACTGTAGGTAGTTAGTCAGGATTGATAATTCGAATTCAACTAGAATTCGAACTCCAATAAAAAATAATTCGTGAAGAATGAGAGTTAGAATTCCAATTAATATATAAGAATCCAAATTAATCGGAATCAAAATTCGAATTAGAATTGGAATTCAATTAGTAAGTTCCACGAATTCCAATTCCAATTGATTTAAGAAAAGTCAAAGCACGTTTCAAGTAATAGAGTATCACGAATCCAGAGACTCATGTTTAAGGAGGGCCCATTTTGAACGAAAAAATACATATATGAGCGAAACGCCGGGAAATGGCGGCTACAGAGTTGTCAGTACCTCTAAACCAAATTCGGACCAATCTGAATACTAAAAAAGAGTTTATTAGAAAAATTAAGCAGTAAAATTATACAAATATTTTACGGATATGTCAGCATAAGAAGTCATATATTTCTGCGTCGGTTGAACTAATGCACACTGTTCAACGCGAATCGGACATTGAAATTGTGAGACTAAAGTCTGGTGCCCCTCTGCCCCTACAGCCAACAAACGCAAGTACAGAACTGTTGAAAATACAATTGAGTACACTTTAATTTTGTTGAAAGTATTACATTGCTGGAATACATGGACGCAATTTCATTCAATTTTCATTTATAAAATTATACTTCATATTTACTAAGATGTACTTCTTTTGTAATTCGTAAACCAGTTTCCCAGAGGGCGCGACGGATTCCCCCATCGCTCCAACCTGTTTGGTGAAATTTTCAGTTCTCCCATCTTTTACCGGCTTAGAAATAATATATCTTGTCATGTCACGACTTTCTATTTGACAAATAAATTTGCATAATTTTGGCGTTGAATTTATTTTCTAATAAACTAGTTATTTAATATTCGAAATCGTTCAAACTTTGTTTGTAGGAACTGGCTACCCTGCAGTCATCATTTCCCCGGGTTTCGCTCAAAACGGCATTTTTTGGCTCATATCGGTTTGGTACATGAAGGTGCCGCAGTAGGGTCAAAGAATTTGTATTTTCTATTGATGGAATTACAAATCTGGTGCTTATCAATTATTGAAAGATACGGCAGTGACAATTTAGAGTGCTCAGTAACTCAAATCTAAGTTTTCTGGTTTGAATTATACCTTAAACAATTTGGTGGGGAATACATGTGTCAAATGAAGTTATCAGCGGTGTTATGTTTTGAAAGCAAATCGATGTTTTGAATAAAGAAATCTACTGTCAGCTCAAAAAAAATATAGGTCTGGAAATTCTATAACTACGGACAATTCCACGTAAACAACCACATTAATTCTTTTAGCAAAATATAAACGGCTTACGAACAAGTAAACAAACTATTTCCCCTTAGCTTGGCTCTATTGTTTTTGAACAGACAGTAAATGAATCGACCCTACTTGTATCATTCTAATATAAATCTATTAGTCAACTTCGGGAAATCCAAATAACTCGTTTTGGAATTGTAATTCAGCGAAAGCGGAATTCGACTTCGAAAAATAATTGGAATTAGAATTCGAATTGAACTCGTACAGTTCACCAATGCCTCCTGATTATGTTCTGAATGTGATTACTTCTAGCTTTCGCAGCTTCTGGACTGAGTTGGAGTTGAGGACGCATCCAAAACCCTACAGCGTTGTTCAAGGAATGTCTCCAGTAACCCCAATGTGCAAAAGTAGACCCCGGACTACTCAACCCTCATTGTCTTCGGGAGTCAGGGTCCAGTCGTTGTGGAAAACGATGACCGTCGGATTACCAGGTGCTGTATTAAGGGTGCACGCTTTGAACCTTAAGCTCACCACTACCGTACAAACGAATATTACGTTTTAAAATTTGAAAAAT
>JAQFYE010004478.1:0-13328 GCA_034694305.1 Protaphorura glebata
GTAGTAAGACCTTGAGACGAGACCAGGCGGCCAGCATTTTTGACTTTTTGATAGAGTTTCGGACAAACCATTTTAGCCGTTTTAAGAGTTGCTAAAGTTTCCGTGGTTTCTATGTTCCGAGTTGTCGGAGTAAGAATTGGAATTTTTGCGATGACCGCCAATTCCTGTTGGGCAGACGCGAAATTAATCTGCATATGTACAGATAAACAGCTCACGGTTTCACATTTTCGAAACTTCGTTTCAGTTGTAAACTGAATTGGACCACAAACCACAACTGAACCGGTTTGCAGAAGATACTAATTTTGTGCATTCTGCAAACTTTTGAGACAATAGATTAGTGCTCCGCACGAATCCGAATCCGGATTCGTATTCGAACTTGATTCTCGAATCCTATTCCGGATCCGGCTTTTGCTGGATTCGAGATTGGCGAATCCGGACAACCCGGATTCGTGAGCACTATAACAGATGGTCGAAGTTCACCGATACAAAATATTTCTCAAAATAATTGCGACAAAAAAATTGGTTCGACGACTGGATTTTCCAGTCGTCGAGAATAGAGTAGAGTTACTCTACAATTTCGTCATTTGAAAGAGTAAAATGTTAGCATATTTCCTTTGGCAAATGTTCGACAAATAAGTAAAACTCCTAGCATTTTCGCTTTTAATGGATTGGAGAACGCGAAGTTTTAGGGATTTTAATCCGAAAATACATCCCATTTTTCCATTCCACAATAATATACGAAATTCATATCAAAAGTCGCCAGGGCCAATATTTATAATTACGACAGGGCCAGATTTAAGGACGATAGGGCATTGGCCCTGGTGGCCCTATGGTAGAACCGCACTGGTCATAAGTACCACCACCACGTGTAGAAAATAAACTCCGACTTTTTATCCTTGAAAACACCAAATTCTGGGCACAACTTTTGAATGGATTTGCCACGCAGAGTCACACTTAAATGAACCAAACTTTATTTTTACATTAAAATTTAATAAAAAAATATTCTGACAAAATTAAGATAACATTAGTCCAGCTACGTAGATAACGAGCTTTGTTACTACCAAAAGCATTGCATTGGAGCGAAAATTGTGTGGCCAGGCAGAAGGATTCGAACGCAGGAAGAAAAATTCGGAGCCAATATCCGAAAGTAATCGCGTGAATTGTACTCGCGAGTCGTGAATTCTTGTACTGTACTAAACGCACTTGTGCATCCTAGAGCGGTCATGAGTCATGAATGACTGGAATTTACAATAATCATTTCGGAAGCTTATTCGGTACGATTAAAACACATATACCATAAAGTTGAGTCGTCAGGTCATCCGCGTCCCAGGGTAAGTCTTCAGGATCTGGCTGTGACTGTGGCGCGCTGATACTGAACGGGCTGTTTTCGCCGGAGTCCATTCGGTGATCAGTTTCATCTATGAGATCTCCCATGACGTCAACGCTAGATTCCATTTCTTGTTGACCCGAATTACGACTCATAATTAATTAAGCACTGTTTTAACGGAATTAATTGAGCCTTATAGTTTCGCTTTGATTTGCTCTGAACAGAAAACGATTTAAAAACTGAAGCTTTATACTAATGGAAATAATACTGCGACTGTCAATGTCAAGAGCTAGTGCTTTACAGAAACTGAAACAGAACAAAACGTTCTCACAACGACTTCACTTTAACTTTGAATTGAACTACCTGTCAACATTCCCATTTAATGAATGCTATTATTATAATTCGGTCCAAGTCGTATTTCTGTTATATTGCTACTGGGTGGAACAAAAGTATCCATTGATTGTGTACAAGGGACTTACTTAGTTTCAAATTAGGAAGGTTCTGACGAAGAGGCTCACTTACATATACTACGAGTTCGTTAGTAAAGAACAGAAGATACACGGCTATAGGAATTGGCTTATCTAAAAAAACGAAGGCTTTTTCTTCCACAACTAGGATTACCTTCACCAGGTCGGTCAAACCAAAATAATGCGGACGTTGACCAAAGCCATAATACACACCTCACCGGTGATTGCCAGTAAATTTGACCATTTTAATGGCGCGATACTTTTCATACACTCTGTGAGGGCACTGACAGCCACAGCAGGAAGATAATCAAGAGAAAAGATTTGAATGACATTACAATAATGCCACGACTGAATGCCTCGACATCGAACTTGGGTGTATGCTACATGTTCTGAGTGAGGGTAAAGAAATGCGATAATACATTCTACATTACAATTTCCAATTCGACAGCGAAAAAAAGTCCAAGTAATGCAAAGTGAGTAACTTCTTATGGTCATGCAGATGTACAAATCACTGCAGATGCAGAACTGAAACTTTCTAGTTCGCATTGGCGATGGCGATGATGATCTACAAATAGTCCCAAACCAGTCACACTTAGACATGAAATTCAATTAATTTGAGAATGCCAGAACCGGATCTGTCTGTACCCAATTTGTTCATATTTTTATGCCATATACATGAAAATTGACATGAGAAAATAAACCTTGTGAAATCTTCTGTGTCCAATAAGTTAGGGAGAACTCATTAAATTGTTTGAGCCATTAGTTTGAATTATACTGACTGCTTCGATTATTGGGTATCGTTGTATATCTATATGATCCTGAGTATACATTGCAAGGTCGGTTTTGCGGAATCATACCTTTTTGAGACAATCAAAACCAAATAATTTTATCTACCTAACTTTTCACTATAAACTTATGCAAACGAACAAAATTGACTTTGAGTATCAGAGATACCACGGTTTGGCGCTATAGGTTTACCACCAAACACATCGACCTCTAGTGGAGAGCTGCTGCATATTCGAGTTTCTACGTCCATTCAAACATTGTTGACGAATTCGAGGAGAAACGGTGTGCAAAATTTGTGGCCATTCGGATGTGGTGCCCATGTTAACTTTTGGCGACCCTTATAGCGGTGACCCTGCGATTTTTGTCGAATTGATCCCCATTTAAATATTATTCAGGAGGCCGAGGAGTAGTTCTATGCAAAATTCGGGGTCAATCATACTAAGGGAGCCCGGGAGCCGTTTCCTTGGAATTGCCGCCATGGTGTTTTTACTGATAGCCTGTTCTGCGCACATCGCATCAGGACATAGCTCAAAAAACGAGTAATCAAATTTTGAAGAAAATGGCCGTCTCACATTATAATGTTAATGTTGTGTCGAAATCAAAGGAATTATGGCGAGTAGATGGTTGGTTTTGAAACACGCTGTATGATTAATAGAATTCCCTTGGGATTATTTATTTCACATTATAATAGATACAAACTTAATTATAAATACAATGAATTGATAATTAATATTATACACGATTCTGTGGATCCATTAAATAATTTTTTGTTCTTGAGGTAATTATTTCTGGATGCCATTTTGTGCACAACTAAATAAAATAACTGTTATTTCATTGAGCGAATAAATAGATAATTTCTTTCATTTGCGTCCCAATATGGCCGCGTATCCATGGTCGTCATCATTGTTGAACTTATGACCAGTTGAGTGATGTCTTTGAGGAGTCTGGACTCGTCTTTGAGGAACTCGAAAGCGATAGTTTGGCCAGTTACCACGATTTGGTGGGCGATGATGAGCACGTCCAAATTCACGGACTACTCTTTCTCCATCTCCCAAACCATCGATATCTTCCGAGTCGTCATCAGATGCTTGAGCGACTTTGAACGCTACAACCACGATTACGAGACATGACGCGGTCAGAAATATCAGATGACGATTCATGATTGCCTGAATTAAATTATATAGCAGTTCAGTTTTTTTGCCGTGCCTCTTCTAAATAAAATAACTTTTACTTTTGTCGTTTATAACTTTGACTTATATGGGCTGCATTATTTCTAAGCGCTCATAAAATTACTTCATTACAAGTGACTTGAACCAATCGGGATTTGGAAACTTTGATTTAAAGAAATTCGTTCCCCCGTAAATGTCAGCCAGAATTACCTTCTACACGTGTTCCGTTACTTAAAGTTACCACGCCAAAATGCTAAATGCTACGAGTGTTCAGTCCAACGTACTCGAATACCTGATAATACTAACTCGATGCACAATTTAACAATTGTAGAGAACACTATTACCTTGATATGGTTTTGGAATTTCTTTTATCGAAGCTTAGTACAGATACTGCTTGCTTGAATAAACAAGAAGTAGGAAATGATTTAACTTTAATCAGTGTCAGAACAGTACTTCATTGTATTAATAAGAAACGGACGAATACGCAAATTTTTCAATTTCAATTACGCGTTGTGGTTTTCCTTTAAAATGGAAATAGTTTTGCGACCCGGATTTCCGCAGCTTTCACGTCCCCAAGTTTTTGGCTAATACGAGCGGCTTTACACAATATCCCCACTGACTTCCAATAGATAGAAATCGTGCGTATATTTTTTAATTAATTTTATGTACATTAGCCAGATTGAAGTTTCAATTCATTTTATCGTGAAAAATGACTTAGTAAGTTAAACGGCTATATTTAAATACTGATACAAAAACATTTCGGATGAGACAACCAAAAGAAATTCACGAAAAAAATAAGCGGTGGAATCAATCTTACTGGTAACACTCAGAATCAACGCCAAATTTATTCAATACGGAGATTTCAGACAAAAAATTTCTTCTATAGAATATTATATAAACTCACTTTGAAGTCTTTTTAAACGTATCTTACACTCATGAACCAAAGTAACATATTCCCAGCTCTGTAACCTCTACATTCTACTAATTTCCGTCCGTACAAGAACCCTTAATCTAATTGAAATTATAATCATTCATTTCTACAAAATGCAAGGAATTCATCCATATTGATGTTGTCATCCTCACCCTCATGAACTACAGTGTCAAAGAAACGTTCCCTTTTAGCGCTAATGCCAATCTCCATCGGTGTTTTGACCAATTCACTGGCGACAGCTGCCATTTCTTTCTCCAAATCTGATGAAGGCTCAGTTGAAATATCCTCCAACCAATAACCAACTTTGAGATGCAGTGAGCATTGATCTTCATTTAAATCAATACCGAAATTACCTTTTTTCATGCCCAGAAACTTAGCCATATATCCCATTGTTGGTGGCGCTGTCTGCTGGACTTCTGAGATATGTTCAGTATGATTGGTGATATTCAAATCCAACGGTTGCGGCTGCGGGGACAATTTCGGCATTGGCGTGGTACAAGAACTCGATGGAGTTTCGGCCAAGGTGTCCGGGACCAGTCTTGACATTGGCGGCGTGGAACTAGTAGTGACATCCATGGCTACGGGTTCCACAGTCAGGATAGGCATAGATCCAGGATTTGTCGCTGATGTTGCGGCGGAGCTGGCTTTGATTGTTTTGGGTCTCATTCTCTGATTACAATGAGCTGGAATTTTTAGAAAAGAAGTACCTTGTTATGCCATTGAAATATATTTATCAGTTTCACGCATTTATTGACACCCTGCTAATTTCGATAGAGAAACCAACGCGGACTCCACATCCCGTTTATCAATAGTCGCCACGAAGTGTTGCGTAAGTCGGCCACAAAATGGATTTAGATAAGAGTATGGACTACGAGTACGTCTGGAACATCAAACAATCAATGAGCACGCAAGTTATGTGTATGTATTCACGTGTCCCAAAACGCACTAGGCAAGGAATAATCTGATTGGGATACCAACAATTTTGGAATAATTTTTAATGGTTCAATCAAGACAGCACAGCGAAACAGTGATGGGTGTCCACTTGGACACCACTTGCCATTCGCTGTGGCAATAATTGGTTAATTTTCAAAAAAAAAATAACTAAAATGACAAATTACAAATCAATAAAAAACTGATTAATTTGAGTTACCGCATCTTGCCCGTGCAATATTTCTCTTTGTTGACTTGACGGCATTCGTAAGACGAATCAAATTTCTTTGCGTTCGAAAAGACAGTTGTTCCATGGCCAGCACGTATTTCAAAACTTCCTCTCTTGACCACTCCATGATGACTGAATCTCAACAATTAGCACTGATCAATTTGTTTGATAAACTGTCACTGACGAAGATGAAACTTACAAGCCGACAAGCGAAGCCAAGAGAGAGGGGGAGATCCTTTTGCCCAAAATTGAATTTGACCGCGGTGTCGGCTTGTGGAAGGAGTTGAAAACAGAGAGTTTAGCTTTTTAAAAAATTCTATGACCGAATCAAAGTTTTCCCGTTTCCTTTGCTGATACCGAATGACGATTGTGACGATGCTTTGTCGATTTCTCGATTTGATATCGATTCGATTGTAAATATTCTGTCCAGATTTTCGCATTTCAGAACAGTTACCGTTAAAGTTTTACTGTTATAGCAGAACCACAACTAGATGCGGACAGCGGACCGCCTTGTCATTTTTTTCTGAGGAGTGACCCAAATCCAAAGACGCGAATGATATCACGGATATACGATTTTCTTCCGCCTGGGCTAGGTTTTTATACACTAAAATATGTAATACTAGCGCGATAAAAGCGATGGAGGACCCAACCCACGGAAACTCCACAAAAAAACACAAAAAATAGCACGTTCGTGTAAAGAAAGAATTCAAAAATTTAAGGGTTTTTGGGAAGGGATGGGTCATGCATGGGTCATATTTCATTAGTAATTTTACAAGTCTTGCACAATATTAAAAATTCAAAATCCATATAAAATCAGACGAAATCTTGAGTGGAGTTATAACTCAGTTGTCCCTGTACGTATTGTTCTAGATCCAGTTCTGGGGAAAATCGGCATGCTCCGTCAGAGGAGTAGTCTGAGACTAAGTAGACATTATGTAGATCTTGACCTCAAGTAGAACTAGAGTATTGACCCAAAAGCAATTCCGCAGCGGGCGTCGGAGTTAGGAATATAACTGGCGCTTATGGCGAAGCGATTAGTGATATTGACATTGACACTACCGTTTTGCCTAAAAAACTGAAAGATAAGCGTTACCAGTTTTGACTTTAATTAAGTCTAAATTAATACTAAGGTGTGTAAGGTCTTTAAGAAAATTGTTACGGAAAAGTCAGATGCTTTGATATCTAGGTATGCGAATCAGGAAATCACCAATGAAATATAGGACAACTCTTTCAACCTATGCACATATTCTCAAATTCCTTCGCGTACAGACTAAAAAGATCCTACGTAAGATTATTTTCAAAACGTATATCTCACTTTTTTAACACTTAAATGAGGTGGTTTCTGGGGCAGTCTGGCACGATCCGATTAGTCACTCCTTCTACACCTTGGCGGTTCGCATGGATTAATTTAAAAACCCGTCAGTCAGTCATCACATTTTTTGTTTCATTTTTTTGCAAGGGTCAAAAGAAATTGAATGGAGATTATTAAAAAGTGCCTCCGGTGACTGGCTGGTGGCTGTAATAATACCCTGGGGCATTTAACTGACAGGGCATCTAAGGAGCGGCAGCGAAAAATAACAAAGAAGAAGACGAAAACTGATAAGGTCAAAATTCAAAATGATGAGGCAATAATTATCTTTTATTTCAACTTTCAACCGACCCGACTGAATGGGAGTTGGATCAGTTGACCAGTGAGCAGTGACCGGAATTATTTGAGAAGAAATCATGGCCATGAGGAAGGTCGGCCTTTTATTAGGGGGAATTGCAGCGTCCACTGCTGCAGTCGTTGCAGCCCCTACACTCTTTCCGGAATATGTCAATTCCATTGGAATCGTGCGCTTTGGACGTGCAGCTGTGGCGGTAATTAAATTAAATTATAATTTGTAGTTAATATTTTAAAATTTAAGGTGGATTCACATAGCTTTTTTTGCAACCGCGATTTTCTATACGCGCCCCATGTTCAGGTTGTGAATCCCCGGGATTACATGACAGAATTGCACCATTAAAATTGGGAGTCGCCGCATTGATTTGCTTCGCATAGAATTCGGGGGACAGCATTTAACCATTTAACGTTAACGTTGAGCTATGAATATCTGCACTTTATTTAAATGATTGTAATTAAACTACTTAAGGGCACCTGACCCGTTTTTTCAGCTATGAACCACGAACCTGAACCTGAGAAATCCAGAACTCACTGGCGAGGCAGATACAGTTACTTAGCTCAGCTCCATAATGTGATTCTAAATATGAGTAGTTTCAAAAATTCGGGGAAAGTTGTATAAATATTATGATTATGAAGGATAAGGATGATTTAATTTTTTATATTCTGTGATCTTCTCCAAATTCTCCATTCGTTTTTTTCTAACTTTATTAGACAGGAGTCATTGTCGTAGACTACAAGTCGAGTGTTTACAGGAAGGACATGCCAACGGATCCTAAATTAGTACAAGAAATTTGGTCTGATGTAAGTTTTAATTATACAATAGTTTATCAGTACAATTGTTTTGTAGCTATAATTGACTAGTTTATCGATTTCTTCAGTGTCACAAGCGTTCAGCCGAAAGACTCCTGGAACTATGTCGGTCAAACCGAGGGGTATTCATTAAGGTTGGTCAACATTTGGCAGCTCTTGACTATCTTTTGCCTCCAGAGTACATTCAGACGCTTCGAATTCTTCACAGCCAAGCTCCCGAATCTTCACTCGCCGACGTGTTCAGGGTCATCAAGGAGGACCTGAAAGTCGATGTACGTATTGTAATAAAATATTCTAATATATTGGATCCTGGACCGTCTGACTTACTGTCTGGTTCACGTTCACATGTCATATCAGATTTTCCCTCTATCAGATATCAGATACTAGAGCTCGGACGGTCCGGTCCTGACTTTTTTTGGACCGATAAAAACGGCCCGGTCCCGGCCCACACATTGAACGGTCCCGTCCGGCCCGGTCCTGCGTTAAGGACGGGACCAGGAGCCAGGAGCTCACCGCCCTATCTCTATAATGCTAGAGCTTAAACGGTCCTCGGTAAAATGGTCCAGTCCCGGTCCAGTCCCGACTTTATTTGGACCGATAAAAACGGTCCGGTCCCGGTCCACACATTGGACGGTCCCGTCCGGTCCTGAGTCAGGACCGGACCAGGACCGGACCAGGACCGGACCGTCCGAGCTCTATCAGATACCCGGAATGAAATCTAGAATTTTTTTCATTAATTTAAAGAAAAATCATTCTTGGCCGAAACTAGATCAGATACATTCAAGGGTATCCGAATATATATTTGATTTTTGTTCGGTTCAACTAATATTAATCCAATCTCGAGTACGACAGACGCACAGACGGGAATTTCGTTTCTGGTATGACGACACTGATTATCGTTAAATACGTGGTGATTTTATTCTCTCTATAGGAATAACGGATAGGAGCCGAACGACCCTTGCAATACAATTTTTAGCCAGTTTGGAAGATTTATTATTGAAGTTGTGTCACGTTACTGTTTGCTTTTCCACAGGCGAACGTAGTGTTCAGTGAATTTGCTCCAGAGCCGATTGGAGCAGCCTCTCTTGCTCAAGTTTACAAGGCGAAACTTGCAACTACTGGGGAAACAGTTGCTGTCAAAGTTCAACATCGGCTTGTCCGGGCCCACTCTTTTGTTGACATGAAGACGATGGAAGTTTTGGTCAGGTGCGCTGACCGTGTGTTTCCTGACTTTAAACTTCTTTGGCTCGTTGAAGAAACAAAGAAGAATTTACCGAGAGAATTAGATTTTCTTCACGAAGCTGACAATGCGGAAACAATGAGTAAACTTATGCGCCATAATCATTGGTTGAGGGTAAGGAAATCCAATTACTTTTGTAGAAATTAAATCCGTTCCGATGAGCAAGTATTGATAAATCAGATAATCCAGAATCGAGGGTCTGGGTTGGAATCAATTTTTTAGCTACCTATTTAACTTCAGATATTTCACTATAATCGGATTGACCTTAGTCAGTCAGATACCCGCAGGTGGTCCCTTTATGTATCCGACAGATATTTGAAAATAAATATATCGGACAGCTATATTATGTATTTTATTATTATATATAGCCTATTTCAGATTCGCTGTAGTAATTTCAGCATTAGATCAATAATGTCAGACACGTTAATGACGGTACGGGGAAAAGGTACCGATAATACCGTACCTTCTCGGTTAGATTCCTACAGAGTCAACTTCAACTCTTCGGCAGTCAATTTAATATTGCTACATTCTGAAAGAAAATTTTAATTGGAATATTACAGATTCCGAAAGTTCATTGGAAATACAGCACAGAGAGAGTTCTACTCATGGAATTTTGCGAGGGCGGTCAAGTTAATGATTTGGAGTACATGAAACAAAATAAAATTTCTCCAATGGAAGTGTCCTCACTACTTGGGAAGCTTTACTCCGAAATGATATTTATTCACGGATACGTCCATTGTGATCCTCATCCGGGGAACATTTTAGTTCATAAAACAAAGGCCGGAAAATTAGAATTATGTTTGCTAGATCATGGGTTGTACACGGTAAGTTGTAGGATAAATATGATTTAGCCAATTCTTGAATCTGAATTATAGCTGTCTCTTTGAAACGATTTATTTAATTTCAAAAATTCGAAAACTGTGATGTTTGATATTAATTTTGTATTTTCGTAGACGCTAACGGAAGAGTTTCGTTACAACTACTCCAAACTATGGTTACATATTTTAAATTCAAATGTCAATGGGATCAAAAAGTACAGCGAAGCATTGGGTGTTGGACAGTTCTATGCTTTGTTTGCTTGCATGGTGACTGGACGATCTTGGGCCACTGTTTCCGGAAAGGGTGGCGTTGCGGGAAAGAAATCCACAGCTGCTGAAGTGAGTTAAAAATAAATTGTGTGGCTCCTTTAGGATCATCAATTCGATTAATTTTTTATGGTCAAAATGTTTGCATTTGTCATTGGGAAATTGCAACCGTTATGGCCACACATCCACAGATACTCATCAAAGTTTCAGATAATGAGAGTACTGGCAAGTATCATTGGGGCATCGGGAGACCGACTCTGGTGTACTTCACTTTGGTGTGTGTTGTTGGTCACCCCGTGACGTTTTGGAATTCTCGGAATGAGGATTGATTGATTGATTGATTAATTGATTGATACCTGCAAAACTATTTTTACAACTTACAGGAAGTCGAAATAAGGAAAGCTATCGGGGGTTATCTGCCTCAAATTTCTGAGATTCTTGATCGTGTTCCAAGGCCTATGATACTTATTTTTAAAACAAATGACCTGCTTCGAGGTGTGGAGCACGCTCTTCGTACTACAAAAACGTAAGTCAAGAGTTAGTTGTCCTAAACATTACATTTCCACTTTGTTAGTCATGACAGTTATGGTTTCATTTTTAGTATGTATAATGACATTACATTTTTTCGTCCAGGATGTCTTCCTTCACAACGATGTCAAAATATTGCATAAGAGGAGTTTATTCTGAACGCCTGAGAAAATGCTCAACGAAGTATTGTACATTTAAGAATTCATTATGTCAACGGTGGGTGCTATTTAAGATAAATGCCTTTGAGATTTATGTATGGCTGAAAGCTCTTCTGTCTTTTGGCACTGCCTTAGCGTAATGTGATTATTTTTGTTGAACTGCTAGAAAATTTATTGTCGTTACTATATTTTGACTGGTGATTTGGAATAAAGACATTCAATGTTGTTGTTATGTAGTTGGGAATTACATTTGCCGACATTTCTGAATTTACTCTGTACAAGGGAAATTAATAAGTTATAATCTATCGCGTTGGAATAATGGAATATCCGTTTCTATGATCCATCAGCAAGAAAGTTCATCGGTGCATAGAGATACAAGTATCTCGTTAGCATTTCGCTAATGTTAGAGGTTGGATTTCATTGGACTGACAACGTTCACTGCTTTAGTCGGATTATCTCCACTGAATTATTTTATACCACTACTGGGGGATCCTTCCTAGAGTAGTACGCCAGCCAGCTTTTGTTTCATGCAGGTTCAGGGTTCAATTCCTAGTCGGCCAACTTCCCAATTCCTTGTACGGCTAGGTGTTAGCACGGTACTTGGTGCTCGGAGATCTTGGTTTAATTATCTGGGTCGATGGAGCCTCCAGAATAACTTCTCAAAGAAGGAATCACCTCGTTGATATGAATTCAGCCCTGCGAGCCACAGACGATAAAGCGCGATTTGAACTGAAGAAGCTTAAATTACTTACAGTGATAGAACTTTAATTGATTGCGCATTGAATGCGCGGATAGTGAATGTTGAAATGGACAGCGCTTTCTCTCGGAATTCCGCTTAGACGGACTTTCTCCAGACGTGTTTGGCGGAAGAGGGCTGTTGATGAAATTTGAGCCCAACCTTTAGATGGAAACGGCGCCCTGTCTCTCACAATTTCAAATTAGTCTATGGCAGTGAAAGTGACGGAATACACGTCTGGACTTTTAAATTGACGGACAACTTGTCAATAAATTGTCAATAGAAAACAGTGGAGTGTTTGTTATTTATGAACAACTGTGTTTGACACGGAGGACTTAAATCCATTAGGTCACCTTTGACCTGACACAAGAACAATCCATTTATTCCCAAGAATGGGAACAGCTGACACAGTTTAGAGATCCTGGGACATTCGACATTGGTTCTTTGACATTTACAAACTGATCGATAGTCCCTTTCGGTTTCTTTTGCGTGTAATTTTATTTAATTTATAATTGACGATTAATTCGGAAAATTCATAATGGATGACCTTTAACAGTTAAGAGAAAATCTTACACATCTTTAATTTAGAAGGTAAGCAATTTATATGTGCTTATTTATTAGGTATTTCATTTTTCAGTTAAAACTTTAAATGTATTTATTATAGTCATACTCACTCGGGAATGACTGCTTTGTACCAAAAATTTAAAATGTATGGATGCTTAGAAAAGGACCTTACCCACTTTGGGCCCCATTTGAGAGATTTTTCAGGTTGTGGTTTCTGGCTTCGCTATTTGGAGTACAAAAATGGAGTTTACTTTTCTGAACATGAAATCGCCTGAATTTTGTGCCCAAACAATTTTTTATTTTAAATTTCCAAAATTAGACCCCTGCGGGGAATATTTTACATACATTGGAGCGCATGGCACGAAGGAGGAACTCCGTCCGAAGTGGCCTCTGAAGGAACAAATGCATTTGGAGGCCAATCTGGACGTCCTAGTACGTGAAAGAAAGTCCTAATAAGTGGCCTCCAAATGCATTTATTCCTAAAAAGGCCGCTTCAGACTGAGTTCCTCCTTCGTGCCATGCGCTCCAATGTATGTAAAATATTCCCTGCAGGGGTCAAATTTTAGAAATTTAAAATATAAAATTGTTTGGGCACAAAATTCAGGCGATTTCTTTTTCAGAAAAGTAAACTCAATTTTTGTACTCCAAACAGCGAAGCCAGAAACCACAACCTGAAAAATCTCTCAAATGGGGCCAAAGCGCCCA
>JAQFYE010004479.1:0-13328 GCA_034694305.1 Protaphorura glebata
AACCTACCTAACCTAAACCTACCTAACCTAACCTTGTGGGAAAATTTTCGTGCGTACCCTGTGCCTTAGTCCGACCCTGATGCCCACTATGCACTTTCCGGAAAGATAGTGTCATCAGACCAATTTCGAACGCCCTGTATCATGTACATCAACAGAAAATATTAGTGCCAGGGAATTGACAAGCAAATTGGCTTGTCGTGCATCCTTCCGTAGTGCATTCAACCAAGAAAATTTTTGGATAAAAATATTCACCCACATCGATCAGTTAGTGGCGTGAAACTATTACAAGACTGTTCAATAAATTATTAGCATGATTACATCAAGTCTGAAAACTTTTGAAGAACTATGGATAGTGGAAACCATCTTGACCTTACGGAAACCTCACTGAACGTATCAATACAAATAGTGTAGTATTAATAATGTATAATTTAAGGCTCGAGGATGGTATGTTTCAGAAACCCCAAAACGATAAAGAAGAATACGAAAACTGTACTTAAAAACTCTCATCACGAGCGCAGCGGAACTTCACAGAATTCCACTTACTTCGTTAGTTTGATCGGGCTTAAAATTTAACACATCTTAAAGGCAATCACACAACCCAAACTGAATACCATTCCAAGGAACACCTGAGGTAACTACCGTCAGTCTACTTTGGATTTGCCTTAGGGCTAAACCACGTGCCCAGGGCATCCTTTGCTTCCCAGGGCCCGGTGTTACTACTTCCGTTAATACTCACAGTCCTAAATATTGTGGAAACTGTCCCAAGCTCCTGAATCCAGCGTGCGCGTGCGCAAGAGAGGTCAAATTCGATCTGTTACAGAAGTGACTCCCCAATCCGATGTAAGTTCACAGGTATAACTTAAAGTACAAACTAAGTATAAGTAGTGAAGGGAATCCGCCATGTGTGGGACCCTTCCTTCAATCGGTATGAGATTATTAAAAATTTAAGCAATCGGGATACCGCAGATAGATGCTTTGAGCCGGCTGCCAGATATCTGTTAAGCATAGGCCGAATACACTATCCGCGACAACCCCATCGCTAACTCATCCTAACTTCATTAGTACAGAGATTAAAAATTCAATGTATAAAGTTGTACCCCTTATTTTTGGCTGATGGGTTGGTTGGTCCATTCCGCTCGGGGGCTCGATTGTTCCTACTTGGAAGGATAAAATCACCGTCGGCGGGAGTACGAATCATGGGTGTCAAATCATTCATTTCGATTTGAGCATGAGCTATGAGTCCCTTCCCCGAGTTGGGGATAAGCTTATCCGTGAGTGCAGAGACGGCGTTAAGGCCGCGTGACGTGCTTCGTTGAATGATTCGAGTCTTCTCGTCCGTCGTTGAGAGGGAAGTTTCTGCGTCAGGTTCAGATGACCCAGGACCACCGACTCCGCCTCCACCACCCGCAATATTGTTATTCGTACTCGAGGGAATATTGTTGGCAGTCGAAGCACCCGTCGACTCTGGTTTATTGTATATTCTAAAGTAGGCAAAAACAAGGTAAATGACGGAGATGATGAAGCAAGGAATTGGAATAGCCATGGCCAAGGCGAGCTCCAAAATCACACGATTCATGTCAAACACTGTAATGACGAGGAATGGGTTCACTTTACTATAGAAACATGAGAAGTTACGTCCCTTGACGGCATATTGATTATGGAACAACGTACAGTTGACAGCCGGTGGATACCCACAACCCTTCACGTTAGGAAAAAGGCGAGCATTTTGGAACCAACTCCTCTCCCCACCAGGCGTCCCTACAGAAGTCAGATGACCACTCCCACCCCGACTCAATGAAGACTGTTCCACACTACTTCCTTTGTGCTTTTTCTTCTTGTGGGTCGAGGCTATTCGCTCCGCCTCCGAACCACCCCGACCCCCGCTGTCACCCCCCACTTGATAATTGTAATAGTTATTATTAGACCCCCCACTCCCACTCCCACCCCCGCCAGCATATTTGTGACGATTGATATTACTAGCACTCGCACTCCCAGCACTACTCCCACTCTCCCCTGAGCCGGAGGTTTCCCAACGCACCCCGTCAGCGACGGTTGGCGGTAGAGTCGTGGGACGAACCAAATACTTCACATGCACTTGAGTACAAGAAAACAATTCTCGTGTACACCCCTCCTTACAAGACGTCCAATTACATTTCGTTTGCCCCGTAAGGTTCACCACCGACTCGGTGATGCACAAGGCCGGCTCGGGGTCAAACTCCATAAAGATGGTCGAGAAGGCCGGGTCAATAACAAAAGGCACAAGGAAGAGGAATAAAAAGAGGCTGAAGACGGCCATGAGAATGAACGTGGCTGTTGTGTAGAACAACACTTTTTCGGCCAATGTGGGTACGGCAGGGGTCTGGTCCTTTGGTTTCTCCACCTCTTTATCCTCTCCTGCCGTCGAGTCTGGGGCCCCTCCCTCATGGTGTAAGGGCCCACCCACTCTCCGACTAACAAGTTCCGTTGAAGGAAAATTATCCTCATCCTCTGCATCCAACTCTGCATTCTCAATGTCAACCCCAGCAAATTGTAATTCCATTTCCAGCCGTGACCCAACTGAGGAATCTTCACCGTCAGCATTTGGAGCCAGATGACAGTCCAACCCTTCTTCCTCATCCTCATCTTCATCCTCATCATCCTCGAGGGTGCCACGAAGAAAATGAGGGGGAAGTTTTGGGTGACTTGTGAGCAGGGCCGCCGGCTCACGTTCAATCTCATCGGATTCAGGGGACTTGGAATTGAGTCTGATTTTTGGTTTGACTTGAAGACTCGGCGGAGGGGGTGGTGGTGGAGTGGCGCTAGGGAGTTGTTCAGTGGTAATTGGGCGGGGAGGGGATTTTAAACTTCCCGAGGTCGTGGTCGCCACCGGTGCCACTCCCGCCTTTGAACAGGTGGCGGCAGTGGTGGCGGTCGTGTTGGTGGTTGGCAATGACTGTGAGACCTTGGGTGGTTCTGGACTAATGATAATGGCGGCGGTCGCGGTTGGAACGCTACCGGCGGCTTTGGAAGTAGTAGCTGAAGTTGCAGTATTAGTGGCGGTTGTAGTCGCAGTAGTGGGCTTCGTCGACGGCGCATTTGATTGCTTATTTGTGAGAAGAGCTGCTGCTGAGGTTCCAACTCTGTGCTCTTCTTCTCCCGGCATTCTCGCGGACCTAAACACACCCGGCTAGCATACCTTCACCGGGGAGGTCTTTGGGCTCCGCCCTCATTCATGGGCCACACCTCACAACAACAACGACAACAACAAGAGCAACAACGAACTTGGGCCATTTTATCATTTTTTGGGGCATTTTTGGGGAGGTAACAGCCAGCCTCTTCACAAATCTCAAGCTATTTTATTTTTAATGTATTGTTCTGAAGAGAGAGAGAGTTTATGAGGAGAGTATGGCTCCTCTCACAGGGCCATCCAGTCCAGTCAAACGTTTCACATTTTTTTTATTGGTTGGATAAAGTCCTCAGTAAGTTTTATTTTCTACGTCGTCTTCTACGTCCAGAAAGTATCTTCCAACGTAGTAGAAGGTGTATGCCCAGCATTACCTGGGTGGTAATAACCAGTGTAAAAGGAGATGCATTTTCAAATTCGTTCCTTGACCATCCCTTGTCGCTGTGGTCTCCATTCACAGTCAGTGACTCTTGAGAATGATGGCAGGTGATTCATGTCTCTTGAGGCGGTGAAAATATTATTAACAAATTCAACAGTTCTTGTATGTCCAGAACCAGCTGATTTACAGGGATGAAGAGCATAATAGCAGTCGTTTTTTCCATCTGAGACAATACATTTTCTTAAGACGAAAGAGCAGAAAAGTCCCATTTCGATTCCAAGGTGTTGGATCATAATTAGTATTATTTTGAGTAGTCTACAACTTTCGTTTCTTTCCTTTTCCTTTAAGCACGGCATTTTCCCTTTTGCATCGAGACGACATTTAGAGCACCATCAGAGTGAGTAATTAGGTAATTATTATGTAAGCAAGCAGATTGGTTGATTTGATTGACTTCCCCTTCGATTCTTTCTTTCCCTCTTCTACTCATATAACAAGACAGAAGATAACACTCAACATATCCACAATTGAGCAAATTGCTGTAACATCTTTTTATTTGAATGACGTGGATTGGAAATAAAAAAAAATCAACACAACTCAGTCAATGTCCGTATATCCGAATCCAATCCGGTCGGTGAATGAATTAATGGATGAAAGCTCTCAACAGTAAATCGTATATTGCGTTGTAGGTTTATATGTGTGATGAAATCAGGGGAATTAATCAGAAAAAGGAAGTACAAATTTCACTGACTGAGTTGGACCTGCCAACTACATTTACACTCAAAGAACAGTCCCTGGATGAGATTTTTTTCCGGAAAGTCTTAGGGAGGGATTCAGTACGATGTTGTGTTGAGTCTAATCTGCCTCACAGACAAAAGTCAGGTGTGTAATTTGATCTTTTCCCTGGTTCCTTAATAACAGCTGTAGTCGTCTTGGAATGAACGAAACGTACGTCCAAGTCGTCCACGTTTAAGGTTTGAACATATGTATGGATTGGACCGACGGATGAAACTACTGCACTGCAGTGCAATACAAATGTAATGCAATTGTGCACAGGCCAGCACCAAGTCCTTCTTTCTTTCAACTTTTGCACACTTTCTCCGTTTTCCACACAAAATCAAGTATTTTGAACATTCAATTCATAAAAGTCCACTGGCTACGTATGTATCGTATAATTTAACGCGAGAAAGGCAACGGAGGACTCAGACTGAAGATGAGAAAGCAGTAACAGCAGCACAGCAGTAGTTAGCGACGGCAGCTGAAATTTCTTCGTTTTATTATTTCCACAAAAACTTTCACACAACAACTTTCACTCTTGTACGTAAGAAAACATTTAGGCGTATATGTTTGTATGCACAGTTAGCGGAAGGAGTGACTAGACGTACTATTTAGTAAGTAGTATATTAAGAAAACAATGCGACGGACAATTTTTTTTTCCGTTGGACAAAAACTTGGTAGAAAAAATTTGAGACGCAAGGTGATATTTTTATAAGCTTTATAAGATTTCTGGAGTCCAAAAAACTTTTTTCTTTTGCAGGAAAACTGAGCAAGCGACTGGGACCTGACCTGACTTGACTTCCCCTCTAATCTACTTGACGATATTCGTTCACTTCGCTTTCTAATTGACTTTTTTCCCGAAACTCGTCAAAAATTAATTTTAAAATCCAAATAAATAGTGTATCCTGAGATTCTTCAAAATTTCACGGCTTTCACCCGCCTTGTCCTTTCTCTTGGTCGTGTCCTCCCGCCCCGCTCTTCCCTCTTCTTCTTGGGAAAGGAAGAAACTAAAACTCTACGGACTAAAACTCCACACGACACGGACACGACGACGACGACACGTACAATAACCGCACCCCGACTGAAAAAGGTTTCAGTCGTTCGTAAGAATATTTTTGTAATTTTTTCTATCCCTTCACACTGTCAGTCTTGTCGTCCACCGTTAATTTTTAAGGGGACCTTGGGCCCTGGACACGTTTACCCCATCCTTTAAAGGGTACCAAGTGCCGTGGGACTCGGTGAAAGGACCACGGACTGGGGAGTAGATGGGACGTGGGCCAAGACGATTTTCGCCATTTTGGGATTGCAGTGAGTGCGGCGGTTTGGGAGAAAAAGCAAGGCAGGCAAGTAGGCAGACACACAGGATGCAGCAGTTCGATTCGGGCCACACTTTCTCTCTATAAGACTTTTCTCTTATAACCCAATTCCACTACCTACTAACATTTTCCAGACCAGACCAGTCCAAAACCCTTGCCTTACAGCCTTTACTACCTATCTTACCCGCTTTTCCTTTTTACCCAGCTCCAGGCACACCATACTATGTACTATCCTCGTCGTCGTAAGGCCCCAAACTTTCCCTTACTTTCAACCCATTGATCCGAAAGTGGGTGAGACCACACGACTTGCCATGTCGTCCCATTGAGCCCCGGTCCCGGAGAACCCCGACGCCAACCTCTCCGGAAAGTATATTTCCCCAGTCGGGAGAAAACGAAAAACAGAGTTTCTACTGCATTCTACCATCAAACCCATGGCATACCAATACCACTACTACCACTTGACTGCATAGATATCTTACATACCTACACAACCGTTCCATTGCAGTGCTACTACAATCCTAGCCTAGCTACTTTCCATTTACTTTCTACTTTAGCTAGAAAGCAACATTCTCTACGTACTATACGATCTTATACCATACTATACTAAAATCCGCCGAATCATCCAACTCGTCCTTGCCTACTGCCTTGCCTTGTGATGAAACGATGAAAGTCTGGTCCGTCTTCTGTAGTAGTAATACAAATGCAATGCAGTGTCACTCACCTACATGTTTACCCGATTTTCTCATCACTTCTGTCCTACCCCATTTCATCCATCCATTCTAAAAACCCTATGTTCATTGATGCAAACAAAATTTACCTTTACTCCCATCCTTTAATTACCTCTCACAAATTAGGTTGCTCAAAATAATGGAAAAACACGAGTAAATATTCACATTTGTACACATACACATACAAATGTATAATTAATTGAACGGAACGTCATGTTTCCTCCTACTTTCCTTCCATGGCGTGTGAATCATCATTGTCACCAAACCGTAAACCCTTAAGGGTTAGCCATTTAGTCTCATTTCCTTTATAACCCACCTACCGACCTACTATCAAATACAAAACTCAACCATTACTCCAGGAAAACACGGTTAGCCACCCTGTGTGTAATTCCTCACCTTCATCCACAATACAATGAGTTACATAAAGCCCAGAAGCTAGACCAGACTTCCTTGGCGACTGAATGGGTTGCTTATGTATTTTGTACAAAAGAGTGCACAGCATGCCTTGTCATACTTTCTATTGCGACAACTTTTTCGATTCCACGTACATATGAATATCGTACGAATATGTCGTAGGCAACATATATACTTAGACTAGACAGTCTGAAACACTGCCGAAACCATGTG
This sequence comes from Protaphorura glebata, assembly GCA_034694305.1. Lineage (NCBI taxonomy): Eukaryota > Metazoa > Arthropoda > Collembola > Poduromorpha > Onychiuridae > Protaphorura > Protaphorura glebata. The sequence goes on from JAQFYE010004479.1 coordinate 6,988, forward strand.
TCAATGACATGACAGTGTCACCAATTTGTGTTCTTGTGTTCAGCTTTTTCTGCCAATAGTGCAACAAGTTTGTTATGAACCAAAAAAAATCAACAATATACGCAAGAAGATTTCACTTATAGTTGATTCCTAAACAGCAATCAACTACACGTGAAATCTAAAAAGATGTTACAAGAAGAAGGAGGTTCTATTTCCGTTGGAATGAAACAACCGAAAAAGTTATTTTTGAAAGAAAGCTATATTGTCACACTTGGTCCAGTTCTACAAATTATCTGAATGTATACATTGTCTGAAACATATGCGTATAGTATATTTTGACCCATCGTCAGTGAAAGCGATGGAAAGAAACACGATATGTGTGAACTATGCTTTGGCGTACAACCTCCCCGCCTATTTTAGCACATTCAGCTCCTTATTCAACTAAAAAAAAGTGTAATATTACTGTGGATAGTGAGTGTGAGGAACTAAGGAGAGCGTCAGATTCATTCGTTCGTATCCCTTTCAACCTATTAGATTATGAATAGAATACGAAGAACCACCGGGCTTCGTAGAATTTTAAGCCAACTTTCTTCGTCCAATGCGTCATGTGTAAAAGGAGAGCTGGAAAATCGAGACCAATTTCATTTCTCAATTCTCATGTTACAAACTGCGACCAGTCAACTAGTTTCTTTCGAAGTACGTACGTTTGTACATGTATGCATCTGCACAGTGGCATGCTATGAAGAAATGAAATGATACGCAAAGTACTCAATAACCGGACAACGAAATGTAGCCAAAACCGACAAGGGCGGGTGCTCCAGGTTCATGGTAACTTCTCCGGAAAAGTAAGCAGTAGGAGATCGGTCAAACCACCCTTTACTAAAATCGGGTGTTCAGGATTTCGACGGAAATAAACAATGATGACGAACTTATTTCGAATGACCTTTTGTCGTGTTACGCGACATAATTTATAAGTCGCTTAATTAGAGTGTTTTTTACGCATTGAGTGAAGTACTGCTTCATGTGTGCATTTTTCCAACTGTAATTACATTAGCCATAGTGAATCCAAATCGTTGAATGGATTAAATAAAATATAATACAAGCAATATATGTACTTTCGCCGGCACCCGCAAGTATAGCAAATGCAATCTCTTTTTTGCAGATTGGGATAACTTTGCATTTAGCCTTGGAACGGCACTAGTTGTAGTGAAAACTCCAGTGGAGAAATAACCTTATCAAAGCAAATAAGCACGTTATGTTTTCCAAGGGATCGAACCTTCACAATAGAGAGGCGGTAATGGCTACCTGTTTCAGTGTTCTACAACAGACTGACTATGATGTCATTGTTGGTGCAAGTCATAAGACGTGTCGTTGAAAACAATATGTCATAGATGTAGAAAGACTCATTGTAGACATGACAAACAAAATACTCATATTTTGTCTGAATAAGAAATAAGAATGTGTTAATCAAGTTTTACCACAATTCACTCCGAGCAGAACAAACCTTACAGCTCCCTTGATAATAGACGGCCACGGGACAAAGAGACCCATACATGTCCTCAAAGAAAGTAACTTTCCTCACTTGGAAAGTCAAAACAATTAACACGTTGAATGAGTTCCACAACACAGCCACAGCTACAACTCAGAGTTCACATATGTATGCATAGTATGCCAGTGCCAAGTACCAGTCTATCTACAGTATTCAGTACTAGAGATGACGGATACGCTTTTATTATCAGGATTTCAGAAACCAAAAGTGGATCTAGTGTTCTCCCATCACACAAAGTGTACGGTGTGCCGTTAGTCGATATCATTAAAAAACGTTTTCTAGTACACCCTATTTGCCTTTCTAAAACTTTTCCGTCACAGGAAATGAATAGATTTGTACTTAAATAATTTGCCACGACGGTGTCACCTATATTTTGACGGGGAAGTTGAATCTGTTACAACTTTCTTCGGAAGCGGAAAGTGACGCGACAGAAGTGTACATACATCGACGCACAGGTCGTTGTGTAAAATTTAAGCCGAATCCAGTGGAGACAGAAGAACTTTGTTATTCGACAAGGGCTGTATCTGCCAGTAATTCTCCCGGGATATCGCTAGAGATACTCTAAATAATTGCTACCATTTTTTAACATCCATAAATATTTCTGGAAATCCACCTTCCCCATAGTGTTCACTCACAGGGTAAGTATTGGTAAATAGTACGCAGATTCAGAAGGTCGTAGTATGTTGGTTGGTTATTCAATGTTGGGCTCAATGATTTAGGTCCTTGCTTGGCCGGATGCAAACGGAACGGAGAGAGAAATTACAACGTCGCGCAAATGAAAGAGCTATTCGTTGGAACAAGTTCCAACCCATTTTCCATTTAAATTTGAATTCCGGTGAAATAAACACCACGCTAAATTGCACCTCTCATAACCTCAATAGGTTCTCATAAAAATATTTCCTTGGGTATGAAACCCTCGAACGAAACGACGCGTGGTCTTTTATATTACCATTTTTTCCTCGCATGTCAGACCATCGACCTGCCTGATCCATTCCAGTCGTCCATGCATGCTCTGTTTTACAGTTAAAACATTTTTATATACTCTACAGCTACTTACTTCCAATGCAACGTTAATATCCAGCACGATATGGAGACACGATATGGATATAATGAAATTTTCATGCAAGCCAAGCATCAAGTTTCCAACATTTTTTTAATCTTTACTCCGCTATATTTCTAAACGCCGACGTAAAATGGCTCCATTTTAAAAATAATTAATTGAAAAGTCAAATTAATACTTTATGAGTAGTAAAAATTCGTCGTAATTCGTATTTGAATATATCCATGACTTAAGATGATTTTACTATGGCCTTATTTTTGTCCTGCTACGACTTTATTCGAAGATATTTCACTAATAACTGCACACTGTTGACTCTCCACTGTTAGCTATACTGCTACATAATATCAATACATTATTTGCACTATTGCGACACATAACCCAAAGCACCCAAAGCACACAAAGCCTTTAACGTGTCAGTCTGTTTGAGCATTGTGATATGGTTAGTATCCCTCAGGCCGACATTGTGTGATGGTTGTTTCAAAGCAGCTTTCCTCCTCTGCATGTTTTCCTATTACACTCGACTTCAATTAGGACAAATCGATCGCTAACAACCCATTCTCATTCTCAACGAACGAAAAGGTGCACTTGAGTGATTACTTGTAAAACCATTCATATAAACAGGTTTTATATATTTTGCCCTAATGAGAGATGAAAAAGCAGAAGTGTAATTAGTAATTCATTTATTAAAGATCTTTCGACCGAGCACACCAGCTTAGATTCAGGAAGTTGGCAAACATTTTCTCTTCCTTCCTTCAACTGATCCACTTTGTTTTAAGACTATCCGATGACTCTGAAGTTATCCACATTCTCAAATCTTAGGCTGAACCCATTCCATCCATCCAACGCAACAGCACATTAGATAGAAATGGACAATAAGACAAGAAAATGAGAAATAACCAAACAGCACTTCACCTCCAGCCCTTCATACATTTTGTGTATTTATAAACCAAAGAAATAAATAAAAAAGAAACAATCCCTAGAAAGCTCTCGGTGAAATGTCTAGTGTAGTTTCCGCAGATTTATCCATCAAAAGGGAAAAGATCTCATCGCATGCGTGCAATAATACGTGGGTCTTCTCACGAGTCCATTTTAACAAAAAATGTATTCCACTTTTACGCATCCTGCCTGCCACCCACCTCATCCCAGTATCATTCGTCAAAAGTAACAACTCCCGGAGGACAAAGAATTCTTTGCACATTCCGGGACTTTAAGACAGGAGAATTGCTTGCGAATTCCCAGACGTACTAAATTAAGTATAGAGTCGGAGTATGCATGCATTCCTAAAGAAGTCCAATCCAAAAGCACAATCTCGCAAACAAAACGAAACCATTTAACTTGTCCTCACTTCTGGTAAACTTTTAATATTCGAATAATTCTATTAGACTGTATGTATGTTAAAGAAATGGTTGTCAAATCGGTCGTACGTAGTATTTAATGATTCGGATGGCCCTACTTGGGGAATCTAGATACGACGAAAACATACCATTTTCTCCGAAAAATAAATATATCACTCTGAGATATGTTAGTCAAGCTGCCAATTCCAAAAATCGTTCCTTGAATGGAGGATTTACTGTAAAATTTTATCTTCGTTCCGCTAAATTCGTTAAAAGGTAACATCATATTCTAGAACCTATTGTACATAAAAAAAAACAGACATATTATGACACTGCTTGTGACATATGTCAAATTGCCAACACCAAAGACCGAGAAAAGTAGCACAATGATTCAAAATCACATTTTTTTTTAAAGAAACACAGCTTGCTTCATGCTATATCGTATCGCATGGATTGAAAAAAAAATTGCAGAGCAGTTTTGAGCTAAATGAAATCTTGTCGACACAAAAAAAACCCAGGATTAGTATAGTCAATTGAGACAGGAAACACGGAGTGACGTTCTCAATCGAAGAAAATAAAAGCCATCGAGGCAAAAGAACAGAATGTCAAATACAGTGTCGAGGCAGAAAATTGCAAGTCAAATTCAATAAATGTAAATGTCAACTGTTCTCGTCGTGCAGAGAAAGTCTCTCCCTGTCATCCGGATTAAATTCCAAACACCAATTTTGTAAAAACGCTACAACTTTGTTGAGAGTCAGAAAGAATCTCTAGTCGAGATTATAACCTATTTCACATGTCACCGTCAAAACCGTCAAAGTTCATTATTGGTCGTCAACACCAAATAATACTCTGACGTGGGGAACAAACTCAGATATAATGACTATTAAAAGCAAAGCCATCCTACCTCAAGAGCTTTTACCTTACACTTCTTCGATTATGTATATTCCCTTCGGCAAAACAACAGAAGTGAAAGCAGGAGAGAATCCTCGGCACGGGCTAAACTTGAAACTTTAGGAGAAGTGTTCTATTTTAAGAAACCGCTCAATTGACCAAAGCACCCCCAAGAGATAAATTAGGGGGACAAGCAACAAACAACCTAACGTTAATTAAACCATCATTGTTGTCAGATATGCACGACAGAGTTGTCAGGTAACGTCAGATAACAATTACAACTGAAGGCTCAGACGTGCCTCCTACTACAGCTCAATTAATCTGAGCAGCAGGCAATAAATCTGTTTCGTTCGAATGTATCTTATATCTCCTATCATAATCTCCTGCATAAACCAATCTAAGACCTGTCCGGTTTTCCAACCGGATAAAAAACTCGAAAAGTCTTATGAAATTATCCTACTTTCCCTTGGATAACTGTACTAGGGTCATTTCAAGACTCTTTCTTTCTTAATATCTTCTTCAGTGAGGTGAAAGATTCGAAATGCATTATGAACTGTCACTCCAATTTCCCAATTTCAATGGAGTAGAACTAAACGGGTTCTCCTGGAAAAGCAAATAAAAAAATCTTCAAGTTTGAAGACCCAAGTATTAGTTCAGAGTTCATTGGCGCAAGTGAGAGAAAATAGAAAAATGGTCTAACCGAGTCACCCACCGACCCACCGAGCGACCCTATACCATTTTATGTGTGTCTGTGTCCGTTTCGCGTCGTGAGCTTTAAGCTGAGCCTTTTATAAATGTAGTGCTATTACACGGCATGAGATGGGCATTTCAACTGGGGTTCCCTTTGAAAAATGCATGTTACAGACCCCGTAGAACTCAAGGCAAGATAGTAATGAGAGTACGAAAAGGGCATAATAACGAATTCGAAGAGAAAGTGTCAATAATCCAACACGAAGGTTTTGAGAGCAATACTCATACATGCACAGAATTCCCCCTTGTCTCTTCTTGTGAAACTATGCATTCCAATGAACACTTCACCATAGCCCTGTCTTGCCGTGCATTTTCATTTTTTCTTGACTAAATACATATGGAATTGGACATGTCGATATTCCTTTTTTTCGTCCTCGTCAAAAATGACCTACGACTGTGGATTAAAACCCTTTCATGTACGATGGATGTTTGGAGAGAGATCTCTGGCAGGTGGAATTTCAAATTATTTGTATGAATCAAATCGATTAAGCAGCTTAATACAAGTATTAAGAAGCAATATTTAGTGTTTCGTAAATGTCAGCAACAAAGAAGGGATATTCACTGTGCTGGCTAACCTGTCTCGACGAGTTTCGTGCGACAAAAATGTGATCGGATGGTATGGAAATGTTTTATCTTGCAGAGGAAATAACCAGTACTTGCTTAATACCTAAGACTGTGAAGCTTAATAAAATGTGTTCCCTATTGTCTTCGATGACACATTGGAAATCCCAACCACCAACCGTTTGATGAATGTGGAATGACGAATGATCATACCTTG
>JAQFYE010004480.1:0-13327 GCA_034694305.1 Protaphorura glebata
TATTTTGGATGGTCTTCAAAGTAGCATAGCCGTCGACACTCAACTCGACCAACACTTGGTGTACCTTCCTTGTTAGTACTAGGGTGACCTTCCTTAGCCCAAATGGAAAAGTCATTCAAGAAAACGCGCGAATTGTTATTTTATTGTACTCATATTCATTAAGACAATAAATTATAGTCGCTATCTATTCTCAAAGAGGTTCTCATATCTACAACGGTAAAATAATTACAAAGAATCTGCATCTATCATAATCAACCAATTTCCGCCTTCGAGCTAAAAAAAAAATGGTTAATGAGACAACATTGTTTAATATTAGTGATGGATTACTTAATACCTGGACAAAATTATACGTAGTAACGGGAAGACAGTATCACGTTATCGTAAATTATCATCCGTTTAATTTAGCCCGAGTTAGCATCATATTAGTTTATCAATCAGTCTTCCTCAAACACGCCACACGTCTTCTTCATAATCCATTCATTCAAATTCTTCTTCCTGACTGACTTTAGTCAATGAATTATTACGAACAAGGTAAGGTGACTTTGAACTTTTGTTTAGTTAGTGTTAGTTTAGTCAGTTATGAATAAAATGGTAACTGCGATTGTACTTGTAACTAGTAGTTCTAGAAAGTCACACAAAGGAAGATAACAGGAATTTGAAGGAAGAGATTGAGTGATGGATTTTCTTGATTTACGCCGTTTTTACGTGTCTTCACTCATCCGCATCCTCCGCAAACATTCCAACTAATGCATTTTAATCCTTCTGGATTTTGTCAGCGTCCGCAAAAGCAGTAAAATAAAATCTTACTCCAACGCAATGTGCAAATTTATACTAAACTGTCACAGGATATATATCAAATTATTGAAGTCGAATACTGATCTCCTCTTCATGGATTTCTAAATGTTCAGAGTTTTCGCAACATTTTCAGCTCACCAGGACTTTTCAAAATAATACAACTCTGAGGTTCGATAGTGGAACCGGTTACCGCCAAATAAACAGAAATGGAAGCCTATATATGTAAACGTGGTCGATATCCTGATTTTAAAACCTATTTGGTCTAATGTAGTGTATTGAATCTAATGGAGAGAAATGTTGAGGTAAGTATGTTAGATTTTTATTGCTTCTTTGGAAATGTATTGGTACTAGAACTTTTGATGCCTTATATTTCGGACATCTTGACAATTTTTCAGTATCAGGTATCTGGCCAATCTTCTACCAAGTATCTGAACTTTCAGCAATCTGACCACAACCGGAGCAATTATACCGACTTTTTGCCGGCGACATAGCATCCATCCGGACGGAGGATTCAGCATATAAATTACAGGCACGCACGCATCTATATGATCAATAACCCTTCCTGTCCACATAATCAGTAAATTCCAGCGCTAACAAATTCGCATCTTCGGCAGACGTTAGTGTCTGTAACTTCCATACAAATCTCGTGTCCAAGCTCTTAGGTTTTAAATGACAAAACGTTGGGTTGGACTGTTAGTTGATTTGTGTTCAAACTCATTCATCATCTCCACATTGTTAAGAATCGCAAAAATATGCAATTCTTCAACTTCTTAGCTGTAGCTCAGGTAGACAGTAATGCAATATAACTACGGGTTGCTCTTCCTACTGAATTAAAAAATATGCCCTGTCCACATGAGTAAGTACAGAGTTATGACATTTGGTAAGGGAACTTCATTAACTGTAGAGCAGGTTACAAAGCTGGCTGAATTTTATTTTCGTCTGAAACAGCGATTCAGTTTTACATTTTGTCATTTAATTGTAAGTAATAAAACCACCTAATCAAAATAATTTCCCAAAATGGATGACTCTGGTGTATTTCAAAAACTATAGACATGTTATAAAATAATTCGTCTCATCCTAAATACTCGGACTTCCACTTTCATCTCAACAGCTGAAAAAGTTTCCTCAACCCATGATAACCACTAATTCAGGACGCAACACTAACTCCCACTTAATTAGAGATTCAAGGATAAAGTTCATGATCAAATTTTGGATTATTTTAATCCTAATAAAATATTTTGACTTTGCCAAACAATTTCTTTTGTTCGTAACCGAAAGCAAAGTAAGTTAATCTGTGGAATCGTAAACACAAATTCCTTAATTGGGTTGCCTGAAGAAGTAAAATAAAATTGTGTGTCACTGCCATTGCCGTGCTACTGTATTTCAAAAGGGAGAAAATAATAGAGAGAAAAATGACAATTGACTTTTACGACTAAACGTTTAATTTAAGTAAGAGGAGTAGGCAAGCAATTGATGTAATTTATTTAAAATTACAACTTCAGTAGCTTTTATTTGATGAAAGTAAGTGAGAGTAAAAATTCTCAAACACTTAATACTGTAATTCTTTAAAACCCATTATTCCAATTTTTTGTAATTTAAACGCCCTTTAAATTTTGTATTGAAGGATTCTCAACCTTGGACTCGATAAATACTACACTAAAAATGTCATTCGGATTTAACTGTGGATTTATTTGCAGAACCTAAATTACGAGCTTTTCAGTTTGGCTGATTGTCACACAAAGAAGGGTTTAATTTATGAATCTAGGACTTGCTTCACACGCGAATGAGCGTCGCGTCGCAAGCAACTAACAAAACAATTTTATTCATTTTAAACCAAATTGTTTAAACTTAAATTGTGTTGTTAGTCTTATTGTCAAATTGAAAGGTTTCAGAAACCTTGTAGCAAAGAAAACATAACAATAGTTACTTTCTATTGAATGATTTCATTTTCCTCCACTATCACCTCCAAACTTTACGTAACTTATCACAGCAACAAGATCCAAATAGAAATCGAGATTTAAACTTGTGTCGGGCTGTCGCACAAATTTGAATCCGAAAATAAATTCTACATTTTCAGAAATGGAGTTAAACGCATCCTGTCGCATCCAATCGCTGGAACTCCATTGTACATATACTGCCGCAACTGCATATATTCGCAATAAAAATTCCGTTCTCAGAATTACAACAAAAATGCACAGCAGAATCGCTTCTTTCAAAATAAATCCACAGTCAGCCGAATAGAACGATTTCTCAAAACTAGTGACTAGTGAAGATTTGAAACTCAATGATTTCTCGGAATTTATATAAAAAATGTAGGAAAAATTAAATACTTAGTGACAATTAAGTCAAAATACTTCTGCGCCATTGTCTTTTACTAGCGATAGTCTTAACTAATCTAAAAATTATGAGATCACATAAGACCATATGAGCGCGAACTTATTTTAGGGTTGGGTAGAATAAAATCTTTACAGATTACTGATGAACAAAAAATCTCTCACTCCAACTGACTGGATTATTTATCCATGTGTTTGGTTGATCGACTTTTTAAATTGTGAAGGCATGCCGTGACCCAGATTCCATTCCTTCTGTACCTTAATATAACCTGCCATCCAATTCCTTAGCACTCTCGTCATTTTCCAATCAATGTATGTGAGTGTGACAACAACTCACGATCTACTTTGCATAACGCTGTTACACAAAAGTCCTTTGTCAGATCAGAATAACGAAGAGATGGTAAAATTAAAGTCGAGTTCATTTGTCAGGATGAAATTGAGAGACATGAGACATGGAATGAGGAATCTATTGGATCATGTTTTTGTATAAGATGTATTTAATAGTCCTGTCCCGAGACCGTGTATTAATAGACACACCGATTAATAAAGGATTATTTTGAGGATTAATTTTCTAAGTATTCCAAATGAGTACTTCACGTCCGTCATTAAATTTCCGGTTTAATACTTAGTGGCATGATTTCACAAGGTGGTGCAAATCCGTTTATCCTACCTCCTTCCATCCCGAGTTGGATGTAGACAGAAAAAGAGACACCAACTTTCCGTAGAGAATTAAATAATGGACTAATTTCTGTTTGACATGATGCCGATTTATCCACCAGTTGATTGAGATACTAGATCCTAGAAAAACTTCATTAGGAAATCCATTTCGCTGTCAACCTGGGAGATTATTGACCACCCTGTGTGTATTTTTTAAATCAAAAATGTATGTAACTCGTTCAATTCATAGTCACAATTCCGTGTTCACAATTGAGCATAATTTATCTGGGTTAAACCCGACGGGAGAAATCATTATGATAAAATTCTCAGAATAAAAGTTAATTTAACTGTCTAGACTAGACTGTGATTTAAAATTAATTCTAATTCGTAGGAAGGAAAACTAATCAAAAGCCGAACAGAAGAAGGAAAGGGGTTAATGATATCGTCAAATGTCTCACTTTCCATTTCTTCAGATCAGTTATTCGGGCAATACTGTTTGGGTCCATGCTGTGTACTTTCAGATCAATGGTAACCTGATTAATTTACATGTTTGTGGCCAAGTGTACGGTCTTCGTGCTGTGCTGAGAGATGCTGAGTAGGATAATAATCTTTGTAATAATGATATTGTAAGTAAGTTCACACAAATTAAGTTTTTCTTGCTCATAATATAGTGTTCTTAAAATTAGAAGCCCCGCCCAGAGCCTTGAGCCCAACACTGGTAACGTCTTATATACAACACAAGACTTACAATATTCTGTGTTAGAAAAAATTACGAAAGACAGACCGGAATAAAATACAAGTTACATGACAAAAGCCCCGCGTCTGAGAAGGAAATCAAGAAGAAGCCGCGCGGTTGAATCGACCCGACATATAAATTTATCTCTATCACACATCTAATTGTTGTAAGTAGATTCAATTTTTTGTATCTTCGTATATTATATTTGTGAACAGTCAGACGAGGAGATTTTTAAGATAAAACTTCAGAAGACTACATAAAACAACCCTGAACGTCTGGTAAAGTTGGAATACTGAGATATCAAACTGAAAACGTGCGATGGATAATCCAGTGCATCCTGCCGCCATTTCTGTGGCGTTCCTAGAATTGCTTTGGGTAGGGTAACATTCGACAATCCCGAAATCCCGGGGCTAACCTCCGTTTGAAGTATGTCCAACTGCATGTAAAGTCTAGACAATTCATGGATAAAAAAAGAGCAACGCTTCCAGTTAAAAACCGAAAACGAACAAAACAATTTTGGATGTCCTGCCCTAAAGAAATGAAATGAAATTCTAATAATAATAAATAAATGTAGGTGGCGGGTTCGACTTAATTTGTCGTTACTCCCTTCGAACACCACTTTACTTCCTTTTCACAATCTAAACGTGGTATCTGTATTTTTATGATTATGTAATTTACATAAAACAAGTTCAAGTAACCGCTAACTGGTTACATAAGATAACAATGGGATTGCACGGATTAGCAGCAGTATTCAGCAGTATCTAGTATTCATAGAACATGTGAGAAGGAAGGTTTAGTGATTTCTTCCATGATAAAATTCATTTGACTCTGCGTTGTCGGTTGAACTCTTGATCTTATGATTTGTATAAATCATGTCTTCTCAATTGGTCTCCCGTTTATAGTCAACCATGCATGAATTTAATACAAATGCAAATGCAAATGAAATGAAATCTACCATTACCGCTGGTGCTAACACTAATTGTGTGCTAAGAGGAAAACGGGCCATAATACCAACAGGTGTAGTGACTATAAAAATTGAAACACACCGGTGGTCGGCCAAGTCTTTGTCTGCCGGCTTCCTATTCTGACACCAAAGAACAAAATTTTCACAGTTATTTAACACAACGGAAACCCACACGATTACAATTTCGGCCTTTTGATTTTATTACATGATAATTGCTCTTTCTCGCCCATTTTCACATCGATGTCAGTATCACCCGCCAGAGGACTTATGGAGGAAGCCATAAGTGCTTGGAACTTGGAACCCTTGGAATGATCTAACTGGAAAAAATCTGAGGATTGTTTCAACTCTCAATCACTAAAATCTTAATTCAATTAATATTTACAGCTATTCCGGTAAAGACTTGAGACATAATTAACATGCCAATGCAAGCAAAAATTATGTTAGAGATGTACCGTAAAACAATTCACCAATTTATGGGAGTTCTGCCATATATTTATGTTAATCTGTCCATTCTGAATACCACCTGATGTGACACTGTGAAGACTTATTACTATACATAATTGAATTTACACATTGTTAATAAACGTGGCTTTTCTAATCAAGTAATTCCATCAACGATCGGCATATTTTAACATTTTCGAACTCCTGGCTAGTGACAAGTCCACAATTCGACTACTGAACCACTTGAACGCAGGAAATCTAAATGCGTTAACAGGGAAACTGAAGACAAATTTAGGACTACAGAAGGTCAGCATATCAGGGTGTTCCTAACTGATATCTCCAACTCCATTTTCCTCTAACTTCTTATCTGCTCGGTCAATTCAAATGAGGTTGCGAGAATCTGAATAACTAGAAGGCGTAATAGAGTTTACTTCGAATACCATCGTGGCTTGGGTTTAAGCAAAATGAAGTTAATTAGAGATATCATTTAAAAACAGCCTGCACCATTTTAATCCCAATGGAGACTGGCATTTGGCTTGTGCCATATGACAACCACAGATTTCACTAAATGTACATACCCCGAAGGTGGTGACAAATCACACATTGTAATACTGCAACATCCGTTTGTCCGGTGCCGAGTGCAAGAAATCTGAATCAAACTTTGTCCGATGGTTCTTACTTGAAGCAGTATAGTGATCGCATAAGATTGATAAGTACAGATGTACGACAAAAATCTTGTCAAGGAGTAAAAGCTTCAACTCCCATTTCACCTGCCTAAACAAAATGCTCAAGGCAATGAGGAAATTCTAAGAAGAATTATCAGATAAATTCAAAGTCTTTTTTTTGTCATTTAAATGTGTAAATGTAAATGGATGGGATGCGTGGAACTCATATGGAATAATTAACGGATTGATACTCAACAATACAACTACCGCAAACCACTACCTGTCACTCAGCTCAGTGAAATTGATAATTCCGAGACGTGAGAAATACTTTCTTCGGCAAATTCAATCAAACGAATCATACCTGTTGAGCATGACACGCATGAGACACATTGAGCCCAACCCATTATGAGAGTGAATCTTCAATGTCGCAAGCCTAGTCATTTTTCTAACCCCAACACTTATGAAGTAGAATGATTTTTTTTCAGGAGATTTTTCAAATTGAAATCAATGGAACAATGGAATCGCAACTCAACTCATGCAGTCACTTCCCATCTCACTCACAACTTTATGAATTTATGACACTTGGTTTTTAGTACCTTGTCACGATAAGGAAGATGAATAAGATTTGATCTGACCAAGAAGAGTTTAAAGCCTTTTTGCGTTAGCGGCGTTTAAAAAATGCAATGCAGGGCAACGGCAATGGCATTGATAATGGAATTTCTTCATGTCATGACTAAACAGGAGGGGCTACCGCGACCGCATCTTGAGATAAAATTATTCCTGCATTTCTTATATTAATGAAATGATAATATATGAGATCAAGTCTACACTCTTTTCTTCTTTCGCAACATTCAATCCATTTAAGGCACTCGTGTTGAATTTGAGAATCAGGGGTTTAGGTGCGGATCTTATACGCATTTTTGCGTTGGAATAGCCAGCGAGATTGAGATTAGTGCTATTGAAGGTTGGCGAAAAAATGCGTGGTACAAAAAAAAATCTTCATGAATCACGAAAGACAAGCATAAAATGCGTTTTGCACGTGTCCATTATGGTCCTTAACCTCACTCCACGTGTCTCAAAAGAATTGTTTCACGTGGGAAAAACTTCACCAGCGCTGTCCGTGACGAGTTATGACACTAAATGTGTGATATACTTTCGGACGTGTTTTTCGTCTATCCGAAATGGTGAAGACTCTAATTGGCACCTGTCTAGCGGTGAGCAGTGACACAAGGAACGGATCATTTTACATGTTAACAAGCACATTATAGCTCTCGTGAGAATCTCTAGTTTGAATTACCCGGAGTCTGGATGCCAATTAACGATTTTCGTCTTGCTAAACTAGTTTGTTTCAAGCGCTTGAAGTATAGACTGAGAAATCTAGATTCGCGAATTTATATTACAACCCAAATTCATACCAGACTAAAGGGCCAGCATCCATTCGATAGCATGGACATTAATGTTTTGATTCTCACGCTTCAGTTAAGAAATAAAAACTTAAAAACGTAGTGATATAAACTCTGGGGACTATACTCTGGATTTGCTATGTATCCTGAGTTGTGCGATATGATGGCTTATCGTCTATTTCTACGAGGGAGAAAGCCGCAAGCATGTTCTGCAGTATCTGCAGGTTTAATTCATGCTGAACATAGTTTTGATTAATTTGATTACTACATTATCACTACACTACACCCAATGTATTTTGATCTGTCATATGCATACCCGACTTTCCTACCCCACTAGTGCACTTTAGTGATTTATAAAAGCCAAAGTATGAATATCACCTACGTATTACAAGGTAGGAACCTCGCAGTATAAACCTGGTTATACATATAATTGAAGATTTTGTTGTAGGAACTGCCGTCATTTAGGTCATTTATGCACGACGTATCGAAATAACTTGATGCTGTCGAATGTCGAGTTTTGGTCCACGAAAATCTAATATTTTATCCTAACATTATTTACCTCCAGATGATTACATGGATTGTGCATGGTTGTCAACCAGAATCAGAATCCTAACAGCTGTTCGAAGCGTTGTAAATTACGCAAGAGAAACGTAGACAAAATCTTCCTATTGAGACAATTAATTTTAAATTAACCATACTCCGTAATCTCCTGTTGAACTGCGAACACAATTAAGCCGTCAAGACATGTTTTTGCGAGAGCACGAATAATATGTAAAATGATGACGACTATTTTTTCAACATTTGTCCAATGCCTAATAGCCTAATTCCTAACGAAAGTAAAATCTAATTAGGGTCAGAAAGTGAGACCGGACCGCATGGTATGCAGGAAAGTTGTGAATTAAGGAAAAATGTTATGATAAGCGGTAGTAGGAGCTGTAGAAGAATGGAAGCAATGAACTTTAATGGTCTTACCGGTAGTATCCGGCATCATTACTATGGTCGTTTTTGTTGTGAGTGGCATAAGTGTTGGACTTTTGTCAACTTGTTGAATCGTGGCAACCGGACGGGGTCTCATGAGAAGAATTTGATTCATCATTCTATGCTCTTGCTCCACTTGATCATCCATTCCTATTCCTGTCAGGGGTTCTGAAATTGAGTCATCATCCACTTCCACTTGACCAAGGGAAGGTGGTTGTGGAGCTGGTTTTTTAATTTTATTTCTTCTCGTGACAACGGGTGGTGGTGTCGCGGAGGAGCCTCTGGCCAAATCTTTCTTGACCGTCATTTCCGTCATAACATTAGAATTATTTTGAGGTGATTGTTCAGGAACAGAAACATTTCTAATTTGGTTGCTCTCATTTGAAGATGACTGATGATTGGTGTCTCTTTTGACATGGACCTCAATGACTTTTACTTTCTCATCTGTTGGGATGAATGACAATGAACTCTTTGACGGGGATGTCATCGTCGTCTGCCCAGAATGAAGTTGTTCCGTGAATTGTCCCTCAATGTTTTCAAATTGATGTTCAACTCTTCTTTGGTTCAATTCACACTCGTCACTCAAATGCAACGGTGATGGGGATGGGGATGACGTGACTTTTGGTCTCTTCATCCTCTTCCGAATTGGTTCAATGACTTCTAAGTCTTCTACCAATTCATTTCTGGAGTCAAGCTCTGAATGTACATCCTCGTGTTCAGCCAACAATTCCTTGAAACAAAAGGAAATAATGTTAAATACCATGTTTGTAATGTTTGCTAGTTTACAAGGAATTTTCTCTAACTGGCTAACTCCGATTTCAAAGAGACGATATGAATTTTAAGGTTTCTGTTGCATGAGAATTTGAAAAACTATCGGAATACAATGAAGCACAGCTCAGGCGATCCAGTTCGGGTGACCTTTCAATTATATAGTACATTATGATCACGATTTTACATCGGGTTATAACCAAGTGAGCACACAAAGCTTCGGTCGTATCGGCCAGGTGGTCGTTTTGCTGAGGTAATCCTGAGAACACATTTCATTGTCTTCATACACGTCTGGTCAACTAGAGTCTAATATCTACGCCGAGAATCACCAATTACTACGACGATTACACCGCACTTCTTACCATTTCCAAGTTCGCCAGAGATAATTTCAATAGGATATTAAAACTTTCTTCGCGTTCAATACAAATTCGAAACAAGACCAGAATCTTAAACCAGAATCCCAAAAACTGAGCTTGTAGATAAATCAAACTTCTTCGAATTCAGATTGGATCGACTCTATTCAAGCAAATTAGAATTAGTGTTGAGTTTAACATGAATTGAATTATAATATGAATTATACTTAATTATATTACTTTCATTTTCTCTCAGAAATTGGTAGATCAAAATATAAATTAGGCAGAAATGCCGCTTTTGAATTTGGTGACACTTGAATAAATATCTTTGATTTGACTTGATTTGATCCACTAAACAAATTCTGATGATGATGCAAACTGATAATATGCACTAACCCGTACTGAATAATTAAATTATGGCTTTTATGACTAAAAGTGATTCAAGACTTGGGTTCTTAGGAATAATCCCTTGTAAAAAGAGTCGAAACCCCGTTAAACTCTAAACCGTTTCAGTACGACCATACAGTATAAATGTATTTCCATCAATTACCTCATTGTCTAATTTCAATTGGAACTCATTTTGTTGAATGTGAGCATTACTGTTCATCCACATCCTCGATACACTCCTTGACTCGTCTTCTTCGTGATTTTCATTCCTTTCATTCAAATAAGCCAAAGTGTTTCCGTCCATTTCATCGTCTTCGTCGTTTCTTGTATTTTCCATTTCATTTCTCTTCCCTCGTCTGTAAAGAATACAATAATCATTGTAGAATTTCTCAAGTTACAATGAGAATACTATGTACAAATGTACCATGTACTTGTACTTGTACGTTTACAGTAAAGTACAACCTCAGGATTGAATTAATTGAAACGACATGAAATAATAATTAAATATACTGTTAGGTACAGGTCTGCACGCAGAATGCCTGTCTGGAGAACTAATTACGACCGGATTCATTGTGTTCTTCATAAAACTTGATACTTGACGAAGAAACTTTTAACAACTTTTCAAGAGTTGTGAAGTAAACGCTTGTAAATAACGGATTGTTTATTACGCACGGACTAGACGTGTGCAATATTATCCGCAAACGCATTGAACTTCAGAGTTCTGACAAATTAGACACCTGAAATGTTATCATCTAGGCACGAGTATTCTCAAATAAAATAAAATAAAATTAACATGCACAGGGTGGCTAATTTGTGTGGTCACCACTGTATCTCAGGTAAGACTAACCCGATACCTCGTTGGAAAGATCTATTGGGTGTCGATCTAAACTCTATTGAGCGGACTTCAAAATTTGAGAAAATAATTCACCGTATTTTCGGTCATTCTTTCTACGAACCAATCTGCCAATTCTGAGTTAATCGATTTCAGTCCAAACCACATAATTGGTCTCAAAAGTCGACTTGAATTTTTGATGAAAACAAGAAAGATGATGGTGGAATCCGTTTCCTCAAAATTTTGAAGTTTTCATAGCTTTCTTAACTTTCCAGATATCAATAACTTCACAAACACTACAATTTTCATCCATGATGCTCTCTTATAAGCGGTCTTCGATTACGCAACACAAAATCTCACTATAAAGAAATAAAAAAGACCGACGTCAGACCAGGTTCGAAAAACGAGTCTAACTAATAATTAATACTAGAATCGGGCAGAACCAATCGGAAAAATCGAAACCGGATGAGCATTATACAGGGTGATCCTACTAGAATGACGTCATAATTTGTTGAATAAAATAAGGGTTGTTAGGCAGTACCTGACATTACCCCGCTTTCGTACCCACTAGATCATGCATTAAAGAAGTCACCAAAGTGTTTCGGCGTATCTGTTGGTCACCCCTCTCCCTGATAACATTTGTAGTTAATTTTATCAATCCTTCTAGTTCTTCACCTTCAATTTTGCCTAACCTCATTTGTGTGGACAAAGTCGTATCAGAAATTAGAGCAAAATGGAAAATGAGACATCATTTAGTAACATGACTACCCTGTACATACGTTAATTCTCAGTTGAAACTTGTCACTGAGAAGTACACATGCCATTCCGATTCAATTCTTCAGAACAGCTTTAGTAGGAGAAAAGAATTTTTAACCGCAAGAAATGAGAATTCATGGAAAAGAGCAAGTTCAGAGAATCTGAATCAGTGATTTGCGTTAATATAGAACACAACACAATGCTCAGTAATTCGTGCAGAAATGTCGTAATCATCCAATCCTATGTAGTATGCATTCTAGGAACAAAGAATTCCTTAATTAAAAACAAAAGGTTGCATAATTCAGCTCAACTCCGTCGTGCTCGCTCATATACAAATTAGTACCTTGGATCTGGTCAATCTTAGCTATTCTTCGTGAATAAAAGTAATTACGACGGTATTTAACAAAGGAAGAGAGCAAATGCACGCACTGCACAGACTAGACTGAAATTGAAATTGGTGCATCCAGTTCAGGATTGGCAATGAAATCATTCAAAGGAATTTGAAATGCCGATATTTAAAACTAGTATTTGTCTTTAATACATAGGTAATTATGCACTTGACATCGTTTAAGGGAATACCCCCTTCATTTTCACCGAATGGTGCCCTGTTGTCATCGCGTAACTAAAATCAGATCCTTTGGACCCGTGAAGGTCTCAACTTTAAGAACAGCAGACCTTGATATTACGACATAGTGAAAATTTGGCCGTCTTAGAAATTTTTCTTCCTACTTCACCGAAAAATGTGTTTCCGAATTGACGATCCTTGTTTCGTGACTAATTTTGTGCCTTATCCCAGTATTTGTTCTTCAACAAAACTCTGTATTTGGCGAACTTGGCCTTCACTTGAAAAATAGGAAAACAGGATGCGATGCAATATTGTTACCAAGATATTTTAATTGTTAAATAACTGCAGCATGTACGAGACAAATCTCTTTAATTATAGTGCGATCTGCAGTACGACAGCGAGCGTCATTCATAATAGGGTTTGTCGTCCACCTTTAAAATTATAAATTTTTTGTACTCGTGTCATTCGCTTAAACTAACAAGGGACTGTATTTGGTAGTAAAATTGTGATCGGCACAGAGCCAGGAATATCCAGGTAATCCAGGATTTGTCAGTTGGCGTGAACTGATTTGATTCTTTATTAACGTGTTTTATCCGACGCATCCTGATACATTTAAGTATAGACTCTGATCTTTTATCCTTGAAAACACGAAATTTTGGGCGCAAATTTTTGAACGCATTCCCCATGCTGAGTC
>JAQFYE010004481.1:0-13326 GCA_034694305.1 Protaphorura glebata
TTCCTATGATTGAGATAGCATTTGCTTTGCATTCCTGCCACTTTCTTCTTCGACTGTATTATGTTATCGACAATTCGTAAAATCTAGTAATTCATCCCAACCCATGTCTGAATCAGAATCCTAGTCAACTTTACATTGTTAATCCGAGACAACTGTACTGAAATAAAATTCAGACTGGCATAGCGTATTTACGATTTGATTTTTTTTGTGCTACGAGAACCTTCGGGATTTGGGGAAAAGAGGGGGCACAAACCTTACGGGAGAAAGTACGCCGTTGGAAATCGCTGGAATTTTTATGTTGTGGCTAGTGGCATCGTGAACAACTTTTGTGCAAGTTCTACCCCCAAAAGTCTAACCCTTTGTACGCCAGAAATACACAGAGGGCATGTACGGTGAAAACAAGTTAAAGTGAAAGTAAATAATCTTCCATGCATATGTATTTCCTCGTATGTGCGAATAAATGAGTAAATATATATGATTAGTAAGATTGTCGGTAACACATGGAGACAGCCCGGTTTATAATGGCGTATAGTGCCTAGTGCAAGTGCACTGCATAATTTATCACTTGAATCCGCCGTGTCCTGTCTTTTGAGAGTATGGATGGAGTATCAAATTCGGCCATTTCTTACGCGAGCCCTGTGCTCCTCGTCTAATTTTGGAAAGAAAGAGTGAAAGTGGATTTATTCATATTTCCTCATAAACTTTCACTTTCGACATTCCACAACTTTCTTCTCAATTCTATGACTGTCTGACTAAACTCCTCCAATTTTAAAGTTTTCTGACGACTGACTACAACTATGTACCGTTGGTTAGTAATATTCCCAAGAGAGAGTATTTTAAATAAGTAATTTGCGAAAACTATTCGGAAAACTACTTATTACTGGTATGGTGGTCGTGGAGTTTTTGATGATGCGGCTTATGCTTACGTCAGGGAATTTCATTCCTAAAACTGACTGACTGAATCCCAACTCAAATTCTAAACTCCAGTTTTTGTTCCCCTCATCATCAAAAGTTGTAAAATTTGGATTGATAAATTGTTGTCAGCCCTTTTCTCTCCCAGTAGCGGTGAAATGAAGGGCCAATGGCCCAGGGCCTAGTTAATACATGTTGGTCAACTCAAAATTACTTCAGAGACAAAAATTTTACTAGAAATCTGCTTTAAAATCTGGGAATGGCCCAGGGCCTAGTTAATACATGTTGGTCAACTCAAAATTACTTCAGAGACAAAAATTTTACTAGAAATCTGCTTTAAAATCTGGGTCTTTTAAAAATCAAGTGAAATCGGAAATCAAATGAAACTTTTAAATTCTACGAATCCGACCCTTTGGCCCGTAGAGGGAAAATTCAGAGAACCGCAACTATTTCCTTGGAAGCCGTTATGGTTACTTGACTATTCTGATGTTTGTTCACTGGGTTGAAAATCACCCCATTCTTCTTCAAGTACTATTTCAAAAATTCCACAGTGGTATTTTTATTGCCAAACTTTATTTTCACATTCGGGAAAAGAGATAGTACGGAGATGGAAGAATTCCTGGATAAGTCCCAAACTTATGAACCACTGGATACATAGTTCGTAATTCGCATGCATACGCCAAAAAACTAAACTAAAGCCAAGTTGTTGGAATTCCACTGAAGAAGAAATTTCTTAAGAGATATCTGAGAAGAGAAAGCCGTAAAAAGTTTTTCTTTGCTTTTTACTCACTGGACAGTACAGATATGAATGCTTGACTGGATGCTTAGGCGATATTTATATCTGTGTCAAGTATTTACCACTCCGAGTCAAGATGAGACAGTTTCCGCGCCAATACTCTTAATCTCCAATTTCATTGCAACAGTTGTATGAGTATTGCAAAAACTTTTGTTCTTAACAAAAGAAAGACTTGGATTTAATCATTCCGTATTAAGCTGAAACTTTGGAGATAGGCGCATTAGTTTAGTCCGCTTCATTCTACAAAGTGCCAGAGGTTAACTTTACTTTCTATATTTATCGTCAGACAGTTTATAGTAGTAGGGACAGAAATAGCTGATTTACAGGGTTGGAGGCTCAATTGCACCGGAAGACGTAATTAAATTGGAGCGGTTTCTGTCCACTTAGGAATACCTTCCGTTGATCAAACGGTTGCCAAAAAGGTGCTCTATGATGTACAGTAGGGTTTTACCGGGAGGCATCATTAATAGCCAATTTTTCTAAATATTTATTAGTTGTGCGACAACAGCTATCTAATTGACAAATTATTTCAAATTTCCCGCATATCCAAAAGTCTGACACCCGCCAGATATTCTTTGAAATTAAATTCAGTGAGAATTAGAAATTACAACCAGGTTTTGCACCTCAAGAATTTTTGCTCTTCTACTACCAGGGGTACCTTCCAAAGTTCTAGTTAAAAATTAACCCGTTTTTAAGAGTGATTGGTCCTACGGGCTAATGTTAAGCATTGAAGCCACAGAATGGTCACTCCTCAGTTTCGGATAACACCAATCGTGAAAACTTTCAATATATCAACTATAAATGCTCACAGAATGGGAAGTCTTTATTGACGTAGAAGTAAATAAATTCTCTCCAAATCCGATAAGACGATATGTTGGCAAAATTTGGACGGAGCTTCGAATCAGTCATTCTCGCTCAACTTGTTCGGAACATAAATTTATTCCATATATGGTTGTAGAGCAGCAGCACTGAAGTGCAGAAGATTTGTCTCTCGCTTGGTCCAAAGGAAAAGGAAGATCAACGGATTTTTATAAAGCGATGAACTGGAACCACGCAAAATATACAGGGTGGTTCATAACAGTGTGCCAATTTTCCACCATCGGACACTCGTGTTGCCAGAGAAAAGTCAGATAATATACATTTTGCATCGAATTCCTTACTTATGAAATACTAATCGTTTTTATCAGTTTTCTCTATAAACTTCCACCTCAAGTAGGGTGGAAGGTTATGAACTTCCTTGTAGTTGCTCACGTCTTTTCCCCACGTTTTTTCTCCAATAGATATTTCTGGAAAAAGTCTGGACAGTGAAAGTGTAGCCAGGGTGAACTGAATTGGTTTTCCTTAACGGTGAGTGCCAAAATCAACGACGTCATGATTTCAATTGATGGTCCTATTTCTATTCCATTTAGACAGTGTCCAATGGAACTTTCACGCCTTCTTCATGAGTTTCTCATCCCCATTAGAATCCTTAATGGGAAGCCCAGTCTCGGCACACTCACGTTTTGTATCACTCGATCCACAATTACCATCACGTTCATTCTTCCTTTTACACCCATGTTAACTTCCCACTTGATTTCCCTTGTTCTTTCACGTTCAAATTCCTACACTTCAAGTAAATGTGAAAGTGAATGAGTCAGGAAATTATTTGAACAACAATTGTTCAGGGGCGGAGCTTTACTTCCAGACCAGGAAAGAATGTTCGTTAAAGGGGGTGTTTCAAAGTACGGCAGTTTCGAGTTATCTGTAGTTTTATTTGGGGATAAGATGAAATGATATTGCTAGTTCTACAGGGTGGTTCATATACATTTACCCCAATTCTTTCAACCAGCAAGACTCTACTTAGCCTAGGGATTGTAGAACACACAGTAGTTTATAAAAATTCTAAACTATGATTTGGGTCAAAAAATTTTGTATGGGCGGAGACATTTCATCCTGATCCAATCCACACTTCATTGTTGTCACATGCCAAGGAAAACAAGGGAGTGGTCCTGGCAGTCAGGAAATAATATGTGGTTCATTCTGAGTGACCACAGGGCAAGGAGTGACACTGGAGCAAAGTTTCGTCTCAAGTTTTTTTGTTTGTCCAAGACATCTTGAGTGACATTAGCAGTTTCTCCTAGAATGTTTGTATGTTCTTTTCTCCTCCTCCTTTGTTATTTGCTTTCCCAACGGAAGGGAGGAACAAATAAAAGGACAGGGAAAAGGCAAATTGAAGAGTCCCACACATCACATTCAATCCTACTTTCTCTTATGAAAGATTTGATTCAAAAAGTCCGTCTGTGCAAAATTCACCCACATGGGACAATTTTTGGATGCGAAATTCACCACGGACAAACAATTGCTTATATCTTAGTCATCGGTTTCAATATTTTCTTAGGATAGAATTTCAATTAATCGCAAGAAATTTTTGGTCAATTTTTTCTAATTTGAACGCGTTTGACGCTGTCGCATGGACTAAGCTGCAAATATAACTCATTCGTCGTTAGCCCAAGTCTTAGTTAGTGACAAAATAATAAAATAATGAGCCTATACTGTCCTCGTTAGTTCTAATTACCGGTAAGACGTGGTTTTTCATACATACAGACATTTCATATGGAATGCACCCTTAGTAGTAGGGAGAATCGCAAGTACATAGTAAAAGTGAACAACTAGCATAGAAATGGAAGGAAATTTTGTTAGCTCCTGAATTTGCAAAACGAACGCCTAAATTTTTCACGCGAAATCTGTCCCTTGTAAGACTTTTTGCTTTGGCCTTTTGCGAAGAAAGTTTTGCTCAGGGCATGATGGAGTTTTTTCTTTTTCAAAAAACTATGCGAAAGCGTGGTACGTGTGTATAAGTAGGTAAGAAAATGAGAGAAGAGTTTTCTGGACCAAACAAGAGGTACTTTTTTCTTTGACTTTGGTTGGCTTGTTTGTTCAGGGATCTTGTTTTATTCTCCTTTAAGCCCCCTCAGGCTAATATCTATTGTTATTGCGATCGGAGTAATTACTCCTGTCCTCCCTGCCTTTCAAACTTTCCAGAACGAGCTTTCTCCACCGTACTTTCTCTTGGGCTTTCTATTGTGCTCAGTTTCCTTTGCCCTTCATTGTGTTCGGCAGGGCGTCCGACTCACACATCATCCTATTCCACATTCTTTTCCTTGTTTTCACAATATTTTTGCTCATTCTATGTAGGCCAGGCAGGAAAACAGTAAAGTAAATAGTGAGACAAAAAAAATGTTATAAGATCACTCTCGTAATAACCATTAAAAATTATGTGCGCCCACCAAAGCACAAAATTCTTCACATTAAATTTTCATCGAAAGTGTTTAGGTGTTACTTATTCATTCCCAAGAATTGAGACACAACACAAATTTACCAAAATTTGTATCCGATTTCTGGATTTAAGGATTTGACCAAAACTGAGTAATAGAAAAGATGGATCACCAAAGCAAAACCAGAGGATTGTGAATATAGAGCTGAGTCACTTCCTTGGATGGATTTATGTCACCATTCAAATGACTTATTCCCAAGGCAAACAACTTTCTTCTTCGGATGTTAGACTTTCCGTTGACTACGCGATAATTTATTGACCGGTAAAAACGGTCTTCATGAACGATACATAAAATTTTATTACAAGTCTTCATCCCTACTACTGGATTGGATGCTAGTAGCACTCAACCGTATTAATCGTGGAAGTTACCCACGTTTCCAAGCAATTCTACAATTCTACGTACTTGGTCAGGAAGGAAGTTAGTAAATGGACACCACAGTCCATTCCAGCTGCCATGCCATACCGAAAAAAGAAGAATTTGAGGAAGATATTTGAGTGGATTGATTAGATCTACACCCGCCTGCCTGACTTTCTCCCCAGCTGAGTTTGGTCATAAAGAGAATTCCTTGGATTCCAGTAACCAACGAAACGAACCAAGTCCTGTCCGTACAGGTTTGGAAAGGGAGTTTAGTGGTCTGGACAACCATTAGTGTGATCATTTGGGGATTTGATGAGATAGAGACGAAGTATTTATGGGGCTAGAGAAAATGACCAGATCTAAACTGGACTCTTGAATAGGCTACTCGGTTATCACATTCCCTGGATCTTTAATTCCTTGATGGAGAGTGCAAGATCTAATTTGGTAGACTTGTCACATTCCATGGACAGGATAGAACAGAAGTAGCCTCAACAAGAACGCGTCTGTAAATACAGTTACCCATCCATTACTGCCACTTCAAGTTCCAACGAAATACTCAGAGTCCCTTAATCCTGTTTTGAAACAGAAAATGATGATGCACTTACGTAAGAACATCACAGTTTCAGAAACTGTGTTATAGAGGTATCATGTTATTTTCCCAAACATTATTGGATTGTACTAAATAATTTGGCAAGACAGTACATTCCAGAGTAGTGCCGGCTCTGGAATCAATTGAATTCTATGAGTTGAGGCTCAGACTGGTGTTTCAAAATCATGAAACTTATTTTCTAGAATAATTGTTGTTCTACTCAGATATAGTTAAAATACTCGGCGCACGACAGCTTGTCGGGTCAGGATACCACAAATAATCTTTAATGAACGGTTTACGTGTACCTATTCCGTAAAGAATAGCTTTACAGTGAGTGCATACGTACATTTATTGACAATATTATTGACTTGTGGTAGTTTGGAGAAAGTGGCAACCCTGTAGCCATCATTTTCCCGCGTTTTGCGCATAACGGTTTCGCCCATAACGGTGGATTCCCTATTCCTACCTTGCTAATACAAGCAATACCTCATTAGACAAACCCTTTTAGTGTTGTGCGTTTGGGTCCATTTAAGTGCTAAGTATTAATGTAAGGAAATTCAAGGTGAGGTTAGGTTGTGTCCGGAACGTAAGACAATAAAGGATCACATCAACCTATGTATATGTGAATGCTTTCTGAAACAACCTGGACAAAACCAACAACATGAACCCAAGCAGAAAAATGCAAGTCTGGAAATTCTGCACTATGATTTTATTTCTAATCCCATTCTGTTTATCTTTCTGAGCTGTACAGGCCAAAAATAAGACGACTTCGTGGCTAATCTGACTTTAGCGGGTTGAAACTTTTTTTTTACGGAGGAGTATATTGTTGATTATCAATAAAAGCAGACTTAAGTGTGTTGCATTGCATTGTCCTTTTTCGTCCAGCTTCTGTGTCTGTGAGTTAGCTGAGTTATATGGACCAAATAAATGGACCATTAGTCTTATCGATTTTCTCATTTCTGTGAAACCAGCAGTATGTAGTTGAGAAAAAAAAATGAGTCGGTCTTTTTTGTCGGCACTACTGTTCCAGTTCTTTTACAGCTTTTTAGTTGAGAGCACAGGAAACTGTGACACAATGATAAAATAAATGCAACGCTAGAACAAATCTGAGTCAAGAAATCCAATGAATAACCGAAACAAAGGAAAAGTATGTAATAATGCCAATATTGATCTTTTCAATTTAACCGATCACAAATTATTCGTCGTTTTCAAAGTGTACTGTTTTAAACACAAGCTTCGTTTGCAATTATCAAATCCGATCCAATCCGACCAGTAGTTTTTTTTATAATGACGTACAATGTATCCACACCCGGACGAGATTGTTATTGTTGTTCGAGTGTGATAACCCATACGAATTCGATAATTCAAACTAACTTAAAAAGGTCACACCAAAAAAGAATAATTATGAACAAATAAATAATACATGGGACTAGCTAGACATAAGCAAAAACTGAGATAGCTAGAGAACAGCAAAAACTGAAACTTTTCCTCATATCTTGCAATTGCCCGTTTGGCACGTTTGAGTGCCGACCAAGGCGTTTAATTAATTGAAATTTTTAAAAAAAATTAAATCAGATTTTGTTCCGTGTGCATAGTGTCAGACGCCACCAAGGAAGAGTAATTGAAAACGTCAAGGTCTCCAAAATTGAAAATTATCAATAAATTATTAAAATATAAATTAGTGTGTTCTCTACTAAATTATTTTATGACTCATGATTCGAACGAATTGCGAAAGGCCTCTAATGCCATTGATTGGAACACTTGAAATAAATTTTAATTTTTGAAAAATCGGCCGTATGTATGCTCTAGACACTTGAATGTGCGACGATTCGAGTTAGTTTCAAATTCTGTTTGTTTAGTGCTAACCGGTTTCCTTTAAGTGACGATTCTATACGGCAACTCATGACTCACAATTATTACTGCAATGATTCCTGGAATTGAAACTCAACTCTAAAGGCATGGAAATGTCAGGTCGACCATTAGTGCCGAGAACTAATTCGCAGATGCCTTCGCCTGGCAGGATTTATTGCAAAAGACTTACAGATCACATCTGCCATGAGGAATCGTCACTTTCGGTCTGACCTTAATTTTACATCCGAACAACATTCCTTGTTAGATAATTGTCCGATGCTAGTGCTAGTTGTAAGCTATAATCTCAGTTACCCTCGAATCTACGTGACCAAGGGGTAAGAACAAATAAATGAGTGAAACATTTGTCTAATTTTTGTGAAATCAAATCATGTCTGCGTGCTAAAGGAACGTTTGAATTTGAATTTGAAGAGCTGAAGTGAAAGTAAATTGAGGAAAGGATTGGGAATGGAATGCAGTGAAGTGCTATCTTTGAATTGTGTAATGAATGTCCCTGGGAAGTGCATAAATCACTCATATAATTCCGGTTGTAAACCCAAGGACTAGGACTGGAGTCTGGGACTTGAGTGAGTGTTGCGAAGCACTTAGGGCGGAAAGGAGGAGAGAAATGTTGAATAATCTTAGTCTGTGCAGGACCAGAATAATACGTCTTACTGAAACTGACTCAGAGACATTCTAATGAGCTTACAGAGAATGTTCTTCAGAGCAGAGCGGATTAGGATGAATAGAATCGTCACAAATAGAAAATCCTCCTTCCTAGGAGTCAAATGTTACAAATGACGACGACTTTACTAACTCACCAGGAAAGGACACGAATCGTTTTGTGTTCAGGTTTGATCTCTTGGGCTGGCTTGGTTTGAGTCATACGAAGAATTATTTCCACTTGAGGATGGATTGGGATGACACTCCCTGACGTTTTGCCATTAACTGGTATTAAAATACGAAAGCAAAATTAAATAATGTCGTGTTTGCCAATCCTGACGTCAAACGTCAAATTTTAAGTACTCTTAATTTGTGAAATGTCTAAAGAAGATTGTAAATAAATACGTTATGTATATTCTTTTGGGACAACTATTTTTATAATGGACGTTACACCACACGTGTGTTTTTAAATGGCAGCAGCTATCAACATAATATGAACTAAAACTGCTGATAATCTTATATGACGACGACAGAGGGAGACTAAAAAAGATAGCAAATTTTAACTACGCTCTTAAGGAATTATTCCAGAGTCGTACGTACAATTTTAACCAACAACCTCATTTTTGAAAGAAGTACACGCTTAAAAATAAATAATATGCTGGAGATGTGCAGAAAAATATGCACAGTAGTTGGTATAATCCATTTATATATAAATTTCCTCTAGTACTATTTATGTACACACTTTGGGCCTTTTCTTTTGTAGTCGTGATGTTTGATAATATATATTCGCACTTAAATTTGACAATTTACTCTCATCGTTTTGTGCGGAGCATTTAAAATGGAGTCCATATCATTTTTGTAAAATTTCTCCCTCGGCTGTCATTCCAAAGTGCAACCTGATGGAATTTACTTGTTAAGTGATCTCAGGGCGCCTTTCTTTAGCGCCGCTTTCATACTTATTCCTTATGACGCTTCCACTAAAAACTAAGCGCTTTTTTGTCTGACTGAATTAGTTTATCTTCAAGTACGTTCTCATTTTTTGACGAAACTTTGGCGTCCAAGATGCAGCTTCATGTTTCACAAGGTAAACGCTTTAAGTGGTCTAGGATTCTATCCTGACAAGAGAAATAAAATGTTAATTTTAATTTCCTCTCATCCACATGGGAATATGAGTCGCTCTTCTGAATTAAAATTAATTTTATTCAAAACTATGTGTCTACTAGGAAAATTTTTCAGAATTATGAAAAATGTCTCAGTTTCATTGAGCTACTCGGAACAATAGAATTCCATAGGCTGAAATATTAAGAATTCCTTTCATAAACCTATGACGTAAACATCTAATGAAAGAATACGTAGTGCTTAAATAATTGCACCGTGCCTTTTGTAGACTACCTTCCTAACGTGGAATTTCTCCCTGCTGGAAAATTAATATTCATCTCTAGTTTAATTATATGCATTTGACATCATGCTCGACTGATCTTACTCCTACTACTACGTGCGTACGTTCGTACGTAGGAGTAACTAATGAGGACAAAACTTTTAATGAACAACTTGACTTTAAGTGGGTGAAGTGGAAAGAAAATTATGTCACAGGATTTGCGAATTGACATACGCAGAGAATTATGACATCACACGCCCAAGAAGACAAGGTGTTTGAAAATATCTTGATAGAATTAAAGTAGATTATATTAATTGACACCATTAAAACAATATTGTCAAATATTTGTGCATTTTCGCAGGGTAATAAATAGATAGCGGCTTTCCATAACCTGGAGAAATCTTTTTTTAAAGTGAATCAAACCATGTATGTCTGGAGGATTGAACCCTAATCATAATGAGACGGCAATGAGATTTACAGAGTTACATACTACAATGGTGTAATAGCACGAGTAAAATGACACATCTTCACTTTCACTAAGAACAAACGTGGTTTCCAAAATCCCGAAGCCAAACTTTGCTTTGTTTGACGCGGCTAACAAGCCTAATTTGGGCTCATTAGAGGTGAAATCAATTTTGCTGGTTTGTCGGATAACAAAAAGCCAGACAGGCTTTCAAAGTTGTTCAAACATAGAGAATAAATTTAATTGCCCTAATTACAGAAATGATTACGGGGATTGTGTGTGCCAGATCGAGTGTAGGTACCAATTTGGATTCAATACAGAAACCTGGCAGATATTAATGAGACATATTAATCAGACCACATAAAAAATGTGGAGAAAGGACTTTACCTGTCCTGGGCTCAAAACTCGGGTGGTATTAATTCTGAAGTAGCCCACTGACACAATTTCTGTAACGATTTTTGAATTTAAAATAACCACGAGAAGTTCAACCTGCAGAATCTCACATTTCTACCAATTGTCCCAATTTGGATCTCTCAATCAAAGGTATAGTTTGAAAATGCACGACTTCGGCCCAAATTGCATAAACAGGTGGTAAGGTCATTTTCAATCCGGACTGGTTTTAGAGCTGACGTAAAGTTTTGTTACATTTTCCTTCAATCTGACTCCGACTCTTTCTCTGGTTGGTCCATAAAAGTCTGATGTACGAAGATGAAGAACTTTTTTCTTTGTTTCCGGCTCTCTCTTGTTCGTTGTCTCCTATTCAAATTCAAATCTGAATTAGATTTCCTTGACGAAAAAAAAGTTGACGGAGTGTCGGGCTCGCGTGTGTGTCTTACGTATGTAGTAAGTACGAGATGTTCGTTCGTCTTCGTTCAAAAACTTTGTTCCTGGGCGAAAAGTGAGATGTAATCCCTAATGCACGTACAATAGCTTTTACTTAAGGTGCTAAACTAAACTTGGAGGAGTGGAGAGGAAAGTTTGCTTCAATTTGGCTCGTTTCCTTTTCCTTCCTTGCACTGTGCCGTGCCCGTGGAGTCAGGTGACATTGTCCGGAGAAAGTGGAGAAAGCAAGGCTAAAACCTACTTTTCTTGTTTCTTTCTCTTTTTTGTTCGACTTTTTTTTCTGTGCGACTCAATACCAAATGGTCCTGAGCTTAACACCGAGCTAGTTCACTTTCATTTCCAAACTCAGCCTCAGATGTGCTCAAATAAGGACATACCTATCCTGAAAAGAAGAAAGCAAAGAATTCTTTGAGGAAAATATGCTTATAAACTTAGAATGAACCTTATGTTCTGCACTAAAATCTTCTTAATACAATTTCGAAATATGAAAATTAAATTTTTGACCACGTAAGTGGAACAAGAATGGAAGCTAAATTTATTGAGCACATTAAATTCAAAATTTAAATATAAATAATGGTATTGTAGTCTCCAAATAATTTTTATTTTTCCGTTGCCCAAAAATTTGAATTGACAATTCCTGAATTTGAAATTAAATTGGGGTAGGTCAATTGAAGTCACGTAATGGTAATCAAATCGGAATAAAAAGAAGAGTTGAACAGTGTAAGATAATTTTTTATTTAGATTTGTTTAAGTACACTGCAGGTCCTTAAGACAAAATAGCAGACCATTGGATTTGTCTGGAATTTTGATATGTTGTAGCCGTTGACCATCTGAACAACTTTTGTGAAGGTTCTACCCAGAAATCTAACCGTTTCATCACTAAGATACCAAAATGGTCAAATTCACTTTGTGACCTCGCCGATTCCTATGATTCCACACAGTTCATTTACCCCGTGTATTTGTGGATGTACTTTTCCGGGTAGAACCATCATACAGGGTTGGCTCCTTTGATTGAGGACAGTTAGCAACACCTATATCTCGCGCAGCTTGAATCAGAAAATTTTGTGGTGTATCCTTGGAGAGTTTAGGACAATTGAGAATTTTTGCAAATTTTTTGCACTCAGTCATGTGGGTGGAATAATTCGCCGAAATTAAGTACTAGTGCAAACTTTTTCCAACGAAGTTTTGCCCTTTTGCCAAGTCGTAGAAAGGTCAAACGTTATTTAGTAAGTTAAAGTAAGTTAATTTAAAATTCCAAGATTGGAGGGTTCAACGAAGTCGGCGGCACCAGGAACCGTCGAAATTCCAAAACCATCTGCTTTACTTTGCCGATAATTAGCCCGTTCCGCCAGTCCGTCTCTTTGCCACATTAAATCTACGGCAAAAGTTCTATTCTGTAGGAAGCTGTTTGAGGGTCACCTGGTATGGAAAAAAGTGAAATTCATGTTCACTCATGATGAGAATCGGTTATACATATAGGACTCACAACCCGATTACCGAATTTATTATTGCAAACTAGGTATACCTGACACGGAATATAGCACTGAAAAATTAGAAAAGTTTAGTGAACAGTTTATGGCTGTTGGAGTCTTGACCCTCGTGGAGTGAGTGACCCATCCAACTATAGAATTCCGAAATGTGAAACCCAATTAACCCAACTCGGAGTAGTTCATAACCGATACTCTGAGACCGGATTCGGAAGATTTGGTGGCTGCGATGTACCCTTACCAGTCGCGTCTTGTATTCTTTTTGTCATGACAAGGTATCATCGAAAACCGGCGCCTGCGCAGCCGATTTAGTTTCGAGACTTGAAGTGAAAATTATTTCTAACAGCTAAATTCATGCCGAGTTCGCAGACACAAGTTTTGTGGAATTTTTTGAATCCGGACTCCTCAAAAAACGGTTTTGAAAAAGCAGCGCGACGATTTTTTGAACGTTTGGAAAAGTTCTGATTAGAATTTTAAGTTCCGCGAATTATTTCACCCTCATGGCTGAATGCAAAGAATTTGCAAAAATTCCTAACTGTTTCTCTTCAAATTTTCTGATTCAAGCTGCCCGAGATATAGGCCAGGTTAACTGTCCACAATCAAAAGAGCCAAATCTGTAGAAGGATGTAGTTCAGGATGTCAGTGGATACGATTTATCAAACATGTAGTCAAAACC
>JAQFYE010004482.1:0-13325 GCA_034694305.1 Protaphorura glebata
TGGAATGGAATCATGTGCTTTCTACGTGGGATGGAGGAATGTACTTTCAACATGAGTTTTTCTTAATTCTCGTATCGGTTGATTCTCTAACACACAAATGTTACTCTGATGTACTTGTATGCTATTTAATGTATATTTGGTTACACACATACTCTTAATAAAAAATTAGTTAATTTCAATATTTTTACTCCTTGTTCAAGTCGAAATCGGCGGGGCATTCTGGATTTATCGAATATTCAGCGCAGTTCCATTAATACGAATAGGATCTCAGAGAACTTATTACTTACGAAACATCTGACATTTCGTTGTTCATTTAGTTGAATTGTGTATTTTTTCCACTTCTCGTATTGATTACTCATTCAAACACCCGGAATTCCGAAATCAGAGTGGAATTGTTACGGCATTTTATAATAGTTCTGATTATTCCTCAGAATTGGACCTTGGAATACCTTGAAAGTGCAAAAAAAACATAAAATATATTGGGTTTTGTAATGCCTATTACAGGAGCTACGTAATATAATTTCCGAAAGTCAATACCTAAGGTCTTGCAGGCCGAAATCTGAGCTATTCTTATTTTTGGAGGACAGTCTCACGCATCCGCAACACTTGACCTCGTGATTCATTTTAATTCTCGAAATAAATCCTGATTCCAGAACAGGTAAATTTAACATTATTTACTATGCACTTTATCATTGTTTAGGGATATAAATTATCGCTCATACGCGCAGTGCGTGAGTTGATGCATAATTCCATGACGTCCCGGTTTGAATGCCGCTAATTACAAAGGCATGCTTAATTTTTTTTTATTTCTGATTTATATTTCATTATATTTTCAAAGAGAAAATAATTCAACCATCCGGCACTAAACACTTTGCTGTATCTTCCCTCCCATCAACGGCGTCGACATTAATTAAATTAAGTTTTCTTCGCTAATGTTTAATTGATTTATATAAAAATCAAGGTCTAATATATAATGCTAATTGTCTACATTCTTATACAGATCGGCTTATCAAACACAATCTGTCCCGATAATGTCCAGAAACTACTCTTTCGGAATGTTTTATCCAATTTGTGGATTCTGTGGAAGACATATTCGATCGACCAGAGAACAAGCCTTCCTGAATAACGACGACTGTGACGACGTTTTCCATTACGACTGCCTCATACGCATTTGGGGTTGCAGTGAAGTGCTCCATGGTGGGAACCTGAAGCCATGCCCGAGATGCCTCTTTGGGTTTGACGACGGAATCGTACAATGGGAGCGAAAAAAATGACTAAAGAAAGTCAGTCAAAGCGACTAGCATGTATATCTTTAGCATTATAGTTAAAATTTGGACCGATGAATTAATGTACAAATTCTACACATATATTTTTGTAAGGCTACTTTAAATTTTACACATGCAATTTCATAAATTTTAGGTGTGTTTGAATAAATATGTAGACTATTTATTTGTCAGTCTTTAACACGAGCAATCAGGTTAGCATAAGTCCGGCGTCAATATGTAGAACATGGATCCCTGTTACACCTTTTTACCTATTACAATCACCGAAATTCTGCTGTTCAGGTCTGGCTGGATTCAATATGAGTTAATCTTATTTTCGGATTACAGTCGATCACACGAATTTGCACGGGCTTATGTACATATCCGGGCTATAATGTGTAATACAAGTGTCCTTGACAAAAAATGCGTTCCACTATTTACGCAAAGTGAAAGTCATACACCGCAGAACATTCTGGATTTATTGAATACTGAGCCGAGTGACGTTAAAGTAAATACAGTCTCGGTGAACTTTGACCTCTGACCTCTCGTAGGCATATTGTACATAAGCAAATTCTTCTTTACAAATTGAACATCCTATAACACTACAAGAAACTGCATGTAAAAGATTTCCTTATGCGCTTTTGGGCCACGCAAAATAACCTCAAAGTATAGAAAAAAAGCCCTGCGCGAGCTCTTTTGAAAAAAAGTAGACAGAATTTATCCAACTCGGGACTCAGAGATCTGACACCCATGACTCCTATCTAAGTTAAGCTAGTCGAGCAATTCTAAAATATCGCAGGACTCTGATTTTTCTTAATCTTTCGATTCGATACTTTCCCAACATAGCCCTATTCTGTTACCTGTGTATTAGCATGGGCTAATGTACATATTCGGGCTACTATGTGTAATGCACGTGTCCTTAAAGAAAAATTTGTTACATTTCACTATTTACACGCTAAGTGAATGTCAAACACAGCAGAACATTCTGGATTTATTTAATATTCAGCCTACTAAGATTAATGTAAATACGATCGCCGTGAACTTTGACCTCTGACATCTCGTAGTTCGTTTCGTGAAATCGTGTAATATTTTCATTTTCGTATCGATTACTCATCCATACAGGAGAGATTTGGTAATTCTATAGGAATTTTACGGCGTCTTGTAATATTTCTGTATACTCAACGTACGTACACTTTGCAATAGCTTGAAAAAAAAATTTCAGATTACATTTCGAATTTTCTAATACCAATTTCAGAATTTAAATATTACGATCACTGGAATTCTCCACCTCAGGTCTTGCAGACCAAAATTTGAGTTAGTCTTATTTTCGGTGTGCAGCCATTCACACGCATCGCCAACACTTGTCCCCGTGATTCTATTACCGGTGACCAACTGCCGCCTGACCCTGTGAAATTTCAAAATTGTGATTCCAGAAAAGGTGACTGTAATGTTATTTACCAACCACTTTGTCCGCGAGTTGGTAGTATAATTTTATGACAAGCCGGTTCTGAATTTTACTAACATGTGGTGAAATGTATTGTGTGAACACAATACAATTCACTTTATTCGTTGTTTTCTGGTTTATATTTCATTATAATCTGAACTGGTGCTTGGTGGGAACAACACACTTTATCTTCTTTTTCTCTTAATTTCCTTGAATGTTTAATATCTTTCCTCATTCTTGACTACCTGTCTAATGCTTCTTGTCTCTCTAGTCCGGTTTAGAAGTTTATTCACTTTTTCCTTTCTTTGTCCTTCCCCGTTTGCTCCTCTGTCAGGCAGTTTGCAGTTTTATTTGAACGTTTTTTAAACATTTTTGTTAATATTACGCAATTGGTAACTTTAATCAGTCACTGCCATTATGGTCACTCATTATGGTCTTTTTTCCTAATTTTCCACTATTTGGTTTGTAATGTTGTTTAGGTTTTGTATAAATACATTAGTAATAGCATGTGTAATAATTAAAGTCATGATTTAATTTTATTAAATTAGTTAGTTAATCAAAAAGGCAATCAGATTTAACACAATTTATAAGTCACTTTAAATTTCTAAGGAATTACAATTTATACCATTTAATAATTAAGCTACATAACTTAAGCATTCATGTCTGTAGACGACACTCCCCAAAGTTAATGATCGTGCGTTGTGTCCTAACGTGAACTCTGACTATCGCTAAGTTTGGGGAATATGAAATTTTTACGGAGCCACACCAAATTGTGTATTCGCTCTGCTGATTTGAACGATAGATCACTATGGCTGTCCTCAGCCCTGCAGGTTATTGGCATCGATCCGAGCCAGGCTATATAATTCTCGGCGATGCCAGTTGAACCTTAATGTTTATATGACTTGCGAAAAATTAACGAACCATTTTATTCTTGTTACATATTTACCTGGTTAAATTGTAAAATATAGTACTTCGTACAGTAAATACTAATTTTGGCTAGTTGTATTAAAATATTTGTAAAACAAATACACACAGTGCAACCGTTTGATTGGTCCAAAATATGTTCATATGATTTAAGAAACAAAGTTTGGGAAGGAAAAACATACTACAGAGGATAGTCACCTGAAATGGCTACTGCCCCTGGGGAGAAATTAATAGGTCCAGACGGATATTATGCCGAGTTCAGTATTAATCAGAAACATCCGCAAACCGACTGGAAGAATTTACTGATTGAGTATGAGGTAAGAAATATCGCAACAACAGCTGTAATGAACCGAAAATAGTTAATCCAATTTTATTTTGTTTTTTTTAAGTTCCTTAACGATTCACCAAAATTGGAGCAGGTGAATACCTTTTTCCACATCATACACTTAGTAGAAATATTAGTTGATAATATAGTTTCTGCAACTGTATACAGTGCGTCTGAAATCTATTGCAGTCCCCTTAGCTGAGGCATCGGTAAAAAGTTCTGGACTAACCTGGCTTTCCTTACTTTATTGTTAGCGTTTAGCATGCGCAGAAGATAGTATTGTCGAAGGACAATACTATCTTCCGCTCATGCGGAGATCCTGAGACGAGACGTGTTTAACGGAAAGGGAGTAATGAACGCCTTGCAAGACATTTCTAACGCACTGTATATCCAAAAACATCTATAAGTTGAATTTGAGCATAAACTACATTCTACTATTATTCCAACAGACAAGTCTTGACTCTGACCGATTCCCAATGGTGAGAGTACGGGATGATCTGTGCGGAGTCTTCATCCACAAGAGGGAATTTTTCTACTCAGAACTAAATGTCAATCTAAAGAAAATCAAACGAGGCGAGCGTCCTGCCCTCAAGATGAAACATTTAG
Organism: Protaphorura glebata; assembly: GCA_034694305.1. Lineage (NCBI taxonomy): Eukaryota > Metazoa > Arthropoda > Collembola > Poduromorpha > Onychiuridae > Protaphorura > Protaphorura glebata. The sequence continues at coordinate 4,562 of JAQFYE010004482.1, forward strand.
AGCACAGAGCAGCGAAATTGGCAAATCTTATAAACTTTAATATGGGAGAATTACATGAGGACTGGAAGAATCAGTTCGTTCGAAGATTCAGCCTGAAAGAAAAAGGCTTTGATAATCTTTAACTATTATGTACTAATAATTAAGCCCGACATTGAATAAATTATCACTTGTAAAATGAACTGTAAAATAAAAAATATATACGAAAGCAAAGAAAATTGATTAATAAATTGATATTTGTTACATATTTCACCAGCACTGCGACGATGCATTCTTTACAAAAATTTCTCAGTCAATGAAACTCACCTCGTTGTTTTCCCTATGGACTCAGAAATACTTAGCAATAACGTTCCAAGTATATAAGTGTTACCCTACCTAACGCGCATAAAGTCCTTCCAAAGCGAACAGTCTTCTAACATCATTTGGAAGTATGGACATTCAACATCGAAAGAAAGCATGTACATTCAACATAGAACGGAGTCATGTGATGGAATCATGTACATTCGGCATGGAATGGAAGCATGTGAGTTTTGCATGGAATGGAAGCATGTGCATTCCACATCTAATGGAAGTATTTGCATTCTACATGGAATTGAAGCATGTGATTTTTACATGGAATGGAAGCATGTGCATTCTGCATAGAACGGAAGCATGTGCATTCTACATCCAATGGAAGCATGCAAATTCCACATGGAATGGAAGCATGTACATTTCACATGGAATGGAAGCATGTACATTCTACATAGAGTGGAAGCATGTGCATTTTACATGGAATGAAATCATGTGCATTCTACATAGAATGGAAGCATGTGCACTCTACGTGGGATAGAAGAATGTGCATTCTACATGGAATGAAAGCATGTGCATTCTACACCGAATGGAAGCATGTGCATTCTACATCGAATGGAAGCCTGTGCATTCTACACCAAATAAAATCACCTGCATTCTACACCGAATGGAAGCAGGTGCATTCTACACCGAATGGAAGCATGTGCATTTCACATCGAATGGAAACATGTGCATTCTTCATAGAATGGAAATGTCTGCATTCTGGATGGAATAGAAACATCTGAATTCTGAATAGAATGGAAGCATTCGCATTCCGCATAGATCGGAACCATGTGCATTCTGCATAGAATGGTAGCGTGGGCCGACTTTGGTTTTTCTTAATCTTGCAATCCGTTACTCGTCAAGCAAAAAATTTCCTTGTTACCCTAATCTGAAAGTCTATTTCAAGCCTCGTTGGTCGAACTTTGAATCATTATCATTCGCAGAGGACGTATTCAAACACGCACTCCCAAGACCGGTTCCCGTGAAGTCTAAGTTCTTAAACAAAAACGCGTAAATCAACAGCATTACTCGCACCTGCAGTATTGGACTCCAAGGTCTATAAATTGAGCCCGTAAATCCAGGAAAAGGTAGCTGAAATGATATTTCATATTCTAATATGCACTTCCGTTACTCTTTCATTCGTATTCCGAGTCAAAGATAACCCGATTTGGCGGTCCATGTTTTTTTATTTCATTGAAAATATTCGGCATACTTTTTGAACATCATAGACCAAAGAACGCCAAAAGGGAATAATTCTTCACACGGAGCCCATCATACACTAAGATTAATATTTGTAGAATATGGAGACCGGCCGGCAGGAACGATCTGAATTCTTGGTCACCGCACTGGTAAACGCAAACATAACTCCCCGAACGAAGTTCTATCACAAGCGGAGACGAGTGACGAACAAGTTCCTTCAGAGTCATAAACACTATGTTCTTCAGAGAGAAGTGATGAAAACAACAACAACAATGAATACGACGTAGGGAAGAATCTACCGATGTGGAAACAAAATAGTTTTTATGTGGCCGGATACCCGTCAGCGGTATTTGGCCGAGATACGGTTAATGGAGGCTATAAAATTCAGGACTAACATTCCACATTCTGGAAGCAGTGATCCACTTTTACGGTACACACCATCCACGGAAAAAACAACATAATCAACAGTTGTATCAGCTCCCCGTTGGTATTACTTGTTACAGAACCTTACAAAATAACAAAGAGTTAAGCATACGCGTTGAAATTTTAGTCCCGGTCGTAGTGACATTAGTATACCCACCTTTGTCAGTCTCGATAATATTATTTGAAATAAATGCATTAAGTATCTGAAATTTGAGTTTTTGCTCGCTATTGTTAACAGCTAAATTAGACACGGGCATACATATATTTTGATTGTAGAGCGTATAGTGTGATGTTTGATTCTCACTCCGATATTTTTGATTTCAAGATTTGATTCCGCCAATCAAAATATTTTAGTCTCTTTTAGTATGTGACTGCCACTCTAACTCTTCAAGTTCCAGAACGATTCACCAAAATCGGAGCAGGTGATTATCTCTTTCTACATCAGATACTTAGTTGGTCTATTAGTTTATAATATAGTTTCTGCAACCGAAAAAATGCAAGAACATTTACAAGTAGTCGAATTTGAGCATAAACTACATCATACTATTATTCCAACAGGCATGTCTAGATTCTGACCGGTTCACGATAATGCGAGTACGGGATGATATTTGCGGAGTCTTTATCCACAAGAGGGAATTCTTCTACTCAGAACTAAATGTCAATCCAAAAAATCAAACGAGGCGAGCGTCGTGCCCTCAAGACAAAATATTTAAGAATGAAGTAGCGAAATTCGCAAATCTTATCCACTTTGATATAGCGTCTTTACATGAGGACTGGAAGAATCAATTTTTCCGATGATTCAGCCTAAAGAAAAAGACTTTGATTATCTTTAACTAATATGATGTTATAATTAAGCCGACAATTGAATGAATTATCACTTGTAAAATGAACTGTAAAATAAACAAAATATACAAATGCAAATGCCATTATTATAAAATTGATATTTGTCACATATATGATTAAGGGTGAGATTAACAAATTCCAACTTGGCAATATATTTTTGCCAAATTCACCCGATTTTGGACCCCCAAAACGAAGTTGGCAAATGAAAAGAAACAAGATGTACACGTTGGCAAAATTTATTTGTCAACGTGTTTTATACTTCTTTCCCTGTAGTCTGGGTAGACCTTTATTTTTGTAAAGGAATTCTTCGTGTGCTGATATTTTCAACAGTTTTCATGAGAATTGCATTCGCCGACAAAGTTGGTTCATCACTAGCCATCTGCTTCGCACGTCCAATCGCAACTTTGGCGTCAACAAGGTCAAAATCAGGTGCATGCTGCCGATGCTGACCGTTCATCCAAGATTTCCCTCTGCCTTCAGACCAACGACCACTCAAAATAGAGGCACTGCAAACTGACCGCTGATCACAATAGTAGTAGTCAACTCCCTTCTTGTTGCACCTTTTAGTGTATGTGTAACCTCGATTGGCAAGTTTAGATGTAATTTTTCCTTTACCGAAACCCAAATATTTAACGTAGCAGTCCGTCATGACTATTTTGTAATGCAGTCGGAAGAAGACTGAGGAGTTGGAATGAAAATTCCTCATCAGGAAACAAAAGTGAAAATGCAAATTTGCCAAGTTCGACATGCAAAATATTTGAATTTGCCAACTTCGTAGTTGCCAACTTCACCTATTTTTATTTTTATTTACCAACTTTGAATTTGCCAATCTCACTCAACGCCACATATATCACCCCCAACGTGACGATGCATTTTTAAGGAAAATTCTCCGCCAATAATACCCATCGAGTTGCTTTACTTATGGACTGAGCAGTACGTAGCAATAACATTACACGATGAGCAATAATATTATTATATTATAATATTACTTAATATAATAATATTATATTATACTTAGAAACTCTGAGAACTTATTATCGGAATGAAGTTCTGAAAGTGGTTCATTAAGACCACAAAATATTTCTCGATTCGACGTCTCGGTTGCCCCCAAGACGAGACCGGCCACTTTATTCCTCGCTCCAACGGATCCTTCACTTGTTGGACTTGGGTTTGTACCATTCTAGAAGAAGGATACAGTGTCAGAACAGCATCAGGCAGAAATCATTGCAACTAAATCTCTGACTTCTAGTCTAGGCCAAAATGGTGATGTTTCTTCATCTGTTGAACTAAGCAGTCCCAAGTATCCAAGTATTACATAGTCGTAAAGAAACTCGCCTTTCTTCGCCGCCCATGAAACAACGTTGTATCACAGATTATATGAAAGTGAAAAAGTCTCAGCAAAAAAGGAAGAGCATACGATGATCTGACGATTTTCTAACAAAATATTATTGATGAGTTGCTACGTAGGATAATGTGTGGTTTGATTCAGATGATTTAGAAAGTGAAATGATAGCCGTTATTACTTTGTACAATCGCTGAAAAAAGTAAAGTCTGTGTGCTAAGAGTTGAGTGCATTCAGATTCAAGCAAATACAGCCGACGAATATCTGGGAACATTAAGACAATTTTCATTCTACATCTATTCATCCTCCCTTCATTGGTGTGGGTGGTTGAACTGGACGCATGGGTGGCATAGTTATTTTGTTTTTGGTGTATGTTGGACGTCCCTCATTTTGAATGATATATTGTCTCTCCTTCAGCATTTGTTTTGCCCTATCAATGTAAGCCTATCATTGTATCGTAGGACTTTGATTTTTTTAATCTTCCAATAGGCTACTTTTCCAACATGGCCTTTCCTGTTATCCTGTGTATTAGCACGGGCTAATGTACATATCCGGGCTACTATGTGTAATGCACGACCCCTTAACAAAAAGTTTGTTACATTTTACCATTTACACACTAAGTGAAAGTCAAACACGGCAGAACATTCTGGATTTATTGAATATTCAGCCAAATACGATCTCAGTGCACTTTGACCTCTGACCTCTCAAGACTTGACCTCTCAAGACTAAAAAGTTACTGTGACCATTAGGACAATTGGTTTAAGTCAAAATGTGAAATAAGTATAGTTAATGGTTTAACTGGGAATCAAACCTTGGACTTTCCTTTCAATTAATTCAAGACGTTCAAAAATTACTATGAATATTAGGATATACCTGGAAAAAGTCAAAAATTAACAAATATTACCGTGATCATACGGTCTATTTCTAAAATGTAGAAATGGAGGTGATATTTTGTAAAAATCTCCAAGTGCACATTTGCTGAATTGCGTATTATTTCCATTTCTCGTATTGATTAATCCTTCATAGACCAGATATTTTGAAATTTAAGTAGAATTATTACAGTGTTCCGTAATAGTTTTTATTACTCCTCGGAATTAGGCATTGGAATAACTGGTTAGTACAAACAAATTACAGATTACATATAGGGTCTCGTAATACCTATTTCAGGTGCTACCTATTACCATTTCCGAAGTTCTTTACTTCAGGTCTTGCAGGCTGAAATTTGAGCTATTCCTATTTTTTGAGGACAGTCATTCACACGCATCCGTAACACTTGACCCCGTGATTCTATTCTTATTGACCAACTACGCTCACGTACTTGCACGACTGGATCCCGTGAAGTTTTAATTCTCGAAATAAATCCTGATTCCAGAAAAGGTAACTGTAACGTTATTTACTATGCACTTTACCATTGTTTATGGATATGAAATATCGCTCATATGTAATGCACATACCCTTGACAAAATCATTTTTATATTTCACTGAATTAACTCTAAGTCAGGCTCCGGACAGGTATAGATTAGCCGAATTGAGGTCGAATGTCGCCGAGATCTCCGATTGAATCCCAGCTTTGCCGAATTTAATCATATTGTGACTCAGGGTGAATTCTTCTAACTGTCATTGCAGATATCATTATTTATGGAGCTCCGGAGTAGAGTGTCTGAATATAAGTGTTCTCCAACTTTCACCCCTCAGGATTTGGGGGCGATTGGTGTAAGTCCACTTTGTTCGGAATTGAAAAGTATGCATATATTTACGCTCGCCTTCTATTCTAGAACGTGATGGTTACTGCCGTGAATGCAAATTTTGAAAATCCAGTTTTGAGGAAATGGTCATATAAACTGAGGTCACAAATTCTACTACCGAGTCCGCAGGACTACAAAGTAATTCATAAACTTGGTTTAGGCGGATTCGGTAACGTCTTCAAAGTTCAAAGAAAAGTGGATGGTCAAGAATTCGCCATGAAGTGTGTCAAGAAGACTACAGATAATGTAGAGATGCTCATGATGGAACGCGATGTAAGTGTCCAATGTGCGTCCGACTTTGTCATGAATATTGTGGCGGCCTTTCGGACGGAGCACACTGCTTACCTCATAATGCCATTGATGACATGTAAGTGAATATTCATGTTACCAATATTACTCTAAATTTATTGAACATCGCTTATGACTACCCTACTCGAATTTCTAGACTCACTGTTGGATATTCAAGAAGAACTTGCATATTGTCACGAAGCAATAACTGTCTACTCAGTCGAAATACTGCTCGGTATTTGTTACCTACATCGACATAACGTAGTACACTGTGACATTAAGCCAGAAAATATCCTATTGGACACGCGCAACCATGTAAAGATCTCGGACTTTGGATTATCCATGTACGTAAGTGCGGAAGAATTGTTCCCGACTGGCAATGGTGGAACACCCGAGTATGCTCCTCCAGAATTTCATAAACACAGGAAGGTTAGCACATACGGCGACTTGTGGGCGGCAGGTTGTGTTATCTATGAGATGGCATCGACTATACAACTATTTTCATCATTTGGGTGAGTTTAGAACGAGTCTAGATTAAATTTTAAAATTTTATAATAGCGGGGTACTATAATCATGGTTGACTCATTTTGAATTACTAAACGTTGTTATTTTAAAGCTTTCCGAAAGAACAGTGCCATTGGACTGAGCGCATTGAACGTGCATTGGCACGTCTTGACGATGAGTGTATGGCGGATTTATTGTCACAATTACTGAAGCTCGACGCAAGAACGAGGTTTTGCGACTTTGATCATTTCTACCTGGTCGAATTCGTGGGGAACGACAAACTAAGTTCAACAGTTATCCCAGATTTTGAACGTGTGACAAAAGCAAGAATTCAAGGAAAATTCAGCGATGATAACAGTGTTGTTCTATCGGACGAAACGGATGGGTTACATAATTTCACATTTTGCGACACAACTGTTGCGGCAAACAAATTTGTGTCAGACGCTATAAATTCAAACAGTCAAGACGAGACAGACAAATTGTCAATAAGGCTTGCAGAACTACGGGTCGAAAACCAAAAACTGAAGGCCGATTTGGAGTTGGCAAAAATAAAGTACAACGGTTGCGGAACAACGCATACAATGATAGGTACCAAGAAACCACATAAGAACAAAAACTCAAAAGCTGGAAATTCAAAACCTCCAATGCGCAGGCGGAAGAGAAATGTATCACCGATTTATCAAACATCTGAAGAATTCAGGAAACCTTTGAAGGAGAGACTCCGCAGATGAAGACCCGCCATTATTTGCTACCATGTATGGATAATTTAATGAATTAATATTATTTGAATAAAATAAAATAACCGTACGGTAATACGGCAATAATTTGAAAACACATTGATGGCGTGATACCAAGAGTGTGTTCCTATAAATTTTAAGGAATTCTAAGATATCGTAGGACTTTTTTTTCTTAATGTTCGAATCAGTGTATTCTCTAAGACGCGATGTAATTATTATCTAAAAGTAGGCATAACGAGAAATTAGTTTTATTTCGCTCACCCAACTTTATTTCAAAGTCAAAATCGATTGAGCATTCTAGATTTCTTGAATTTCAACCTACTTAAGTTAATGTAAATACGATCCCAGTGAATTTTGACATTGGACCTCTCGTAGGCCTATCATTCATAAGCAACTTCTTCTTTACAAACTCAACCTCCTATAACACTACAAGAGACTGCATGTAAAAGATTTCCTTGTGCACTGGGTACGGCCACGCAAAATGACCTCAAAGTATAGAAAAAAGCCCTGCGCGCTGACTTTGGTCAAAAAGTAGACATTAGCATTGGCTAATGTACATATCCGGGCTAGTATGTGTAATGCACGTGGCCTTAACAACAAATTCGTTACATATCACTATTTACGCTCTAAGTGAAAGTCAAACAAGGCAGAACATTCTGGATTTATTGAATATTCAGCTTACATAGGTTAATGTAAATACGATCTCAGTGAACTTTGGCCTCTGACCTCTCGTAGGCATATCATTAATAAGCAACGACTTCTTTACAAATTCAAATTCCTATAACACTACAAGAAACTGCATGTAAAACATTTCATTATGCACTGGGTAGAGCCACGCAAAATAACCTCAAAATATAGAAAAAAAACCTGCGCGCGCGCTTTTGAGAAAAAGTAGACAGTTTTTTGAACTCGGGACTGAGAGATCTGACACCCAAGATTCCTATCTAAGTTAAGCTAGTCGTGCAATTCTAAGATATCGTGGGACCTTGATTTTTCTTAATCTTCCAATCGGCTACTTTTTCAACATTGCATTTTCATATTACCTTTAACCTAAAGTTCACGACATGGAATGGAAGCATGTACATTCTACATGGCATGGAAGTATATACATTCTACATGGCATGGAAGTATATACATTCTACATGGAATGGAATCATGTACATTCTACATGGAATTTAAGCATGTACATTCGACATGGAATGGAAGCATGTACATTCGACATGGAATGAAAGTATGTACATTCTACATGGAATGGAAGTATGTACATTCTACATGGAATGGAAGTATGTACATTCTACATGGAATGGAAGCATGTACATTCTACATGGAATGGAAGCATGTACATTCTACATGGA
>JAQFYE010004483.1:0-13323 GCA_034694305.1 Protaphorura glebata
TATCGCTGCAGTCAGACGAACAGAAGAGTTGAGGTTGCTTCGTATTACCTATCTCATTGCAAAGAACAGTCATCAACTGTGCATTGCGATTGCTCTAAGGTCTGACTGCGTCCGAGGGTGTTCTGTCAGAGTGAAACAGCCGTTATGAATGCACGTTAGTCTCAGCAGAGAGGAGCGCGTGACGGACAGACAGGCAGACAGACGGGGAGGATTTTATAAGCCCTTTACAGGACTGCGTCCACGGGCTAATAAATACCAAAATTAAGCGGTTTCAGAAATTAATCAGTTGGAAATTGGTTGTTGGCAAAAATAACTTGATTCATAAAATTTGAAGTCGAAACTAGCAGTACTAGGCTCAGCAGCAGGGATTAAGGCTACATGCCACCTAGAAATGGGCTATAAGCCATTGGTAACTAATGGTGTAGGATAGCTGAAAAATTTACAAAACAAAACTCAGATCGGTTAATATATTGCCGTTCCTCGAAACCTTTCCGTACAAGAGGAACGACGTGGTGGGACTCCATCTGCGTTCCCATTTTACAAACATAGGAAGAAATGTTTTTTTTTGGCGGAATGCACACCCATAGAGATGACAGATGTCCCAAAATCCCCAAACTCATACTCTTACATTTCCAAACCTCCAACGTAAATAGATTCCAAATTGGCTGACTTGCTTAAGGAGTAGTGGGGGGTAATTTTTCTTATGCAAAAAAAATTGCCAGAGAGATGTCTATTTTTATAGACTCCGATTTCATACAATTACACAAGGGCAGCATTCTTACGTCATCAAATGGGTTGGGACACGTTGCGAAACCTTGTTTAAATCAATTGCTAACACGTACCAAAATAATTTTTTTATCCAATGTACTAGAGTGCGGGAGCAAAGAGTTCGGGAAAGTGATTGTAGATCCTGGAATACAGATAATTTCAAAGAAATTGCCGTAGAATTTTTTTTTTTTAATCTAGCTTCTAACAAAAGATGACACTAACAACGTCAGTTAACAATTAGGTTATCTCGCGAGAGTTAAGATCGTTTCCTTATTCAACATCATCGCATGGCGTATGTTCTGCTGGAATATTTCGGAAAGCATCATATTTCTATAATTCATATAAGTTCTATAAAAATCCTGAGCGAACAAACTTAATCAGTCAGCACAGACAGGACACAGGTCGATTTAGGAGATGCCACTTACGTCACCTTAAAAATTATAAATTACAAAAGGCAATAGAAACTTCAAGAATAATTTTCATTTAAGTAATAATAACAATACTTTCAATGCGGCAGACCGAATTAAGAAGTTTTGTTTTACATTTTAGTCTACCAATAAGCAATACTGCACGCATAATTATTCTGGACGGTCTCTATTTGTATGAGTACAAATTCATGCCCTGAATTTTAATTAACGCCTGGTTTTAAAACGTGGCACCAAAGGGCCAATCTCAAGAGAGCGAAGGGACAAACTAAGACCCGAAGAATCGCACGGTCCTATTGTAAGCATAATGCCGTTGTCCAATGCAATTATCGATATTTTGAAACAAGGGCGGGAAAGTAAGGGTTTTGCATTGGAAGGCTAATGTTGACCAGCCCACTGCCAAATGTAATAAATAAAAGACAAAATATATTGGTCATAAGCAAAACATCCACTGCTGCGGAATTGGAAATTACGGAGTTAAAGGGGAGATAAAATCAACTAAGCGCTTCTGTGAGCAGTCTTGTGACCTTGTGTACCTACCATTTAAATTTCGTTGATATCCGTTAACAATTACTGCATGTGTCCTCTGGTGACTTCAGAGGTCATCTGGCGAGGTCACATTAACACTCAGTTATTCTTGCGACCTTTTGTACTTACCATGTGTATTTGGTTGTGAGATTCATCAACATTTACTGCATGTGACCTCTGGTAACCTCAGAGGTCACCTGGCGAGGTCATATTAACAGTCGATGCTTTTTGTAACCTTGTGTACCTACCATGTGAACTTTGTTGAAATCCGTCAACATTTATTGCATGTGACCTCCGGTGACCTCAGAGGTCACCTGGCAATGTACTATTAACACTCAGTTATTCTTGCGACCTTTTGTACTTAAACTGTAAATTTCGTTGAAATCTGTCAATGTTTACTGCGCGTGACCTCTGGTGACCTCAGAGGTTACCTGGCGAGGTCATATTAACAGTCGGTGAGTCTTGTCACCTTGCGCACCTACCATATGGAGAAGAAGACTCTCTATGAGCTAACAATCCCTGATCTCAAGGAAAAGTACGATTTGGAAACTGTAGAAGTCATCGGACTTATGATTGATGCAAGGGGTACAATCTCCAATTTTTGCGATAGATTTAGACGAAGGTTCAATTTACCAAAATCAATTAACACAGCGATAGTCGATTCGGTTATCAAAGATTCGTATACATTCTACGTAATCATCTGTACAATTTTAATTCTGTGTGACGCTCCTGTCATATGTGATAGAAATATGCAATGGTGAGCAGTGAAACTTGAATAAAGTTTATTTCTCTCATTTCGTTGAAATCCGTAAACGTTAACTGCATGTGACCTCTGGTGACCCCAGAGGTTACCTGGCGAGTTCATAATAACACTTGGTGATTCTTGTGACCTTGTGTGCCTACCATATAAATTTCGTTGAAATCCGTCAATGTTTACTGCACGTGACGTCTGGGAACCTCAGAGGTCACCTGACGAGGTCATATTAACAATCGGTGATTCTTGTGACCTTTTGTACCTACCATATAAATTTCGTTAAAATCCGTCAACATTTACTACACGTGACCTCAGGTGACTTTGGGTTAGAGGTCACCTGGCGAGGTCATATTAAAACTTGCTGTGTCTTGTGACCTTGTGTACCTACCATATAAATCTCGTTGATATCCGTCAACGTTTACGACATGAAAAGTGTGGACGGACGGACGGACAGACAGACAACACATTCACATAATGTCTTGCTTACGCAACACACAATAAGCAAGCGATATAAGGAAAATATCGAACAACGAATCAGCAGAAATATTGTGAAAGCGTCAAGAATTTGCCCATCCGAATCTACCCCATTGTAAGTGCCGCATTTACTACGGTCGGCCGACCTTTTTTACGCGTTTGACCAAGAACTCCTTCGTTTCAGGAGGAGCTCGAAGCAATGTCGAAACATTGACCCCTCTTTCTTCAATGTACTGGCCCAATAGGTCTGCATGTCTCAATTATCAAGTATTCCCTTGACACAACTAGGCAGGTCAGCTGACCCCTCCCGCCCTCCAAGCCCGGGAAGATACAAAGCGACGGGTCACTTGTTACATATTTTGTGAATTCTATAATAATATATTCGTGTAAAGTTCTCTAAGTACTTTAAAACATGTTTTATATGCAACCGTTAGAAAAAATTTGTCTCCTTGATGGATATTCATATTTGGTTATTTCATTTCTAACACTATAGGCACAAATGTGTTGTTATTCTCCGTCGTAGATGTATTCGGTTTCAATTTTTCCGAATGGGTTTGACTTTCGATTCCTATTCTACTTTCATCCCACGGATTCTACAAATCCTGCAAGGGCGATGTCTTAATTAGAGACTAGTATCCACAATTAAGCGGCTTTCATGTGTACAGTTCAAATCAATCCTTCCTTATTATCATAAATATGTTATTACTATATGAAATTAATGTATACATATTATTTTTAAATTAGTATTAGGGTGAGCGATTTTTGAAAAAAATGTGTTATCTTGTCACTTCAATCAAACTATCAATCAATCAAATCAACCAATATGCCATACCAACTGAAGCTAAGTCGAAAATCACACTTGACACAATCTGCCAGGAAATGCAACCCCAGTCTAGACTTCAAGTACCAGACTGACGTACAAACATGGATGTATTCCAGACTTGCTAAAAGCAATATGTGGGATTTGCATACACATAAATTGTGTAGATGACATATATGACCCGACTACAGGGGTGTCTTCTTTTTTTTTAGATAGTTTCTTAGGTTCTCCTTTCTTAACCGTGCGAGCTAAAACCTTGAAATTTGGAACGTATACAGCTCTAACATTACTCTTGATGAAAGGAAAATGTACGTTTTCAAAGAAAATTGAAAATGCCGAAGAAATTGGATGTTAAAGTGGATTTCAGGATTCGAAAAGTTTCCAAATATCATTTCATGCGTGTGCCTGTCGGCACACGAGCCTCACTTTAAAGAAACCGAATCCAAAAAATCCATGGGACTGACGTCTCGGCTCTTGACAGGGCCTTGAGAATGATGGTCATTCCGACTATTGACCTCAAGTCTTCTGCACAGGGGATGGTTTTCCAGGATGCGCGCGACGAATCTGCGTCATGATGGAAAAAAACTTTGACGGTCTCTCCCGGATATAATTTTGGAACTCTTCTTTTCAAAATGGGCTTCAACACTTCAACACCCATTCTTGAAGCTTAATGAGTACGAATAACAAATAAGTACGAATAACAATCCAGAAATCCACTTCAACATCCAATTTCGTCGGCATCTTCAAATTTTTTAAACAATCTTTTTTCATGAAGAGTGACTTAAGGGCTGCATAAGTTCCACATTTTAAGTTTTTAGAGCGTACGGTTAAGAAAGCAGAGCCATTAGAAAATGTCTAAATAAAAAAGAAGACACCCTCTGTAATTCTATCTAATGATTCTTCAAGTGTTGACACTAGAGAGTTTCCACAGATATTAATATGAAAGGCAACAGTTGATGAAAAATTAGAAAAGATTGTCAAAACGGTATAAAATGGGAAGCTTCGTAATTTTAGTTCAACATTAAAAGCCAACAATAACATATGAACTCTTGGATCAACGAACTAAAAAACATGTCCCAGAAAATTCTTGCCGTGGCGTTACTCTTCCTCACCAGCTACACATTTGCTCAAAAACTTGAGGCCGTTTTATGTGACACGAGGCTTCCTGTTCCCGTATTCCACATGCCAATCGTTTACGACGGAATGGATTCAATTTATGTTCTCGGTGGAGATGGACTTAATGGCCTTCAACAGGACATTTTAAAATTCAGTGTAACAACAGAAACGCTAGAGAAGGTTGGGACCATGGATCCAATTGTGTACGGAAGTGCTGTTTGGGCGGGTAACGAGAATATACTGTATTTTGGTGGTTACAACGGATCCCAATGGCAACCGAAAGTTTGGAGTTATAAGCCGGATGGTGCGAGTGATGATTGGACTCAAGTCGGTGACCTTCCAAGGAGCGCGGGCTATACTTCCGGTGTCTGGGATCGGGAGGAATACACATACGTTTTCGGAGGCTACACTGGTACTGGCCCCTACTATCTAAACACAATTTCAAGATACTCCAGGGTCACGAATACTTCCGTTGTTGTCGGAGAGCTACCCGGACCGAGGTTTGCTACCTCAGCCGTTTGGGATGAAGCCACTGGGGATGCCTACGTCTTTGGAGGCTTCTTGTTTCTAGATGAAGAGATACGTGACATCGTCAAATTTAATCCCGCAAAGAATACTGTGACGAAATTGAATGTGACTTTACCGGATGCGACATATTATTCATGTGCCGTTTGGACGGGAACAGAGGTCTACATCATTGGAGGAAAATCTATTGAAGTAGACGTGGCTAACATTGCCCGTTTCAATCCTTCTACGAACGAAGTACTGATTGATCATGTCGACAATCTTCCTGCAAGCCTTTATCGACACGATTGTGTATTTGTTGAAAAATTGAACAGAATTTATGTGTTCGGCGGATTAAGTGGTGACAGTCGTCGAGATGAGATCATGTACATCGACTTGGGTCCAAGCCCAACTAGTCCAACAACCACTACGTCTCCGATAACGACGACTACAACTAAGATTCCTACAACAACGACGAAAAGACCGGGTAACCCTGTGGACTGCAATAATGAAGTGGATGGAACTAGATTCCCTGATCCATACTGCTGTAAAACCTTTTACCAGTGTCAGAATCAGGAGGCCATTCTTCGTCAATGTCCGAGTCAGCTTCACTTCAATCCTTCACATGATGAGTGTGACCTTCCAGAGATCGTCAAATGTCGAGCAGTCTATGAATAAAAATAAATAACTAGTCAACGACTCAAATCGAATAATGTTAATGAAAATTGAATAAAATTATTTCATGCCTCACATTTATTACGTATGTTGGCGTCATCGATTAGTTTCTAAAATCAAATTGCGAAATCTTGTTCCTTTCTACGGTTTGTCTTTTATTCACATTACGAAATCTTGCTCCCTGAGTTGAAACTATTTATAAGCAATTATTTTGGGTTGATATTTTGGCGAATAGAATCTCAGGTAGGTTTCTTCAAGCAGAAATTTTCTAGGCAAGCAATTTTGGAGTCTTTATCATACTACGAATATTAGTTTCTCCATTTAACTTTTTAGGAAAAAAAATACACTTTTTGGAGAATTTTATTTTGAATTTTATAGTTATTGATCCTCAAATTTTAAAGCGGTGTCTCATTGTACCAACTGCAAAAATGACGAAAAATAAAATAAAATAAACCCAAAACCAAGAACTGAATGAGAGAAACCGGATCTATTTACTTTATATTTCCTAAATTCCTTGTTGAAAGTCAAAAGGTTTTTCCAATAATAGTAACACGACCTCCACTGCCTCGACGGACGCCGACGGCGTAGAGTCTCACCTGCTCCGTAACATAAATCAAAAATTATAAGAAAGATATATCCAAGTTCAAGAAAACATGAAAATATGAGCGATTCCATGAAAGAAACTACCGAACTTGGTCCAGGGTAATATCTATAAGAAGAAAGCTTTCCCAGAAACTACTAACTATGGTAAAAGCTCCATTCCGTCCAGCATTCTAGCACGTGCAACGGTTGTGCTTCTATTCTCCATTACAGATATTTAGTTTGAGTTTTACTTTTGTTTCCGATTTTAATTTCATTATATGGATTTCTATAAATGCTACACGGACGATGTCTTGTCTTTATGTTCACAGTTAAAGCGATTTGATATAATGTAGAGGGCGGAACGTAAACACTCGCCATCCCACCTTTGCCGGCAGCCCAATCAGGCAGAGTCATACAAAATTTGAAAAGATATGCATTTCGTAGAAAATAAAATGAAGGATCTAGGAGGCTTTCCGCTTGAAGATCCGACGCGCATAGTGGCTGTCCAGGCCCGGACTCGCCATTGTGGCGATGCGGCGTTTGCCGCGTGCGTCCCGAGAAATTTGACATTAGGGGCATGCAGGTAAGCCACCCTCGGCCCCATGCTACTAATGTTGGCGCCGTCAGCGCTTCTAGGTCGTCAGTCCGGCCCTGAGTGGCACTGTCGAGCACGAAAGTAAAAATCATTGTCATGTGCAACTAGCCCTGAATTGGTTGCTGAGGGGAAGTTACGTGCCACCCTGTAAGTACAACTCAAGCCTACTTGAATATTATGCTGAAGTGAAATCCAGATGAACACTGGACAAGATTTTCAGGAAATTAAATTCCTCGCACGATATAACGTCCATGGATTAAGCACAGACGTCTATTCCAGTCATGAAAAATGCACGACTAATTCCATTTAATAATTATTGCTTGTTGATACGGGAAACCATTTACGGAAATTAATATTAAATAAAATAGAAGTCCGAATATTATAAAAAGATTGTCAAAACCGAAAAATCCTGGGAACTACACAATTTTAATTCAATACTAAAAGCCAAGGAGTTTGGACCATTCTTTCACTAGGAGAGCCGAAAATAAACAAACAATTGAAATAACAAGTTTTCGTTTTTTTGGTCGCGCAATACATTGAAAAACCTCGATGCGCGACCAATGTTAATTTGCCTATAGACATTCCATTTTGTTTGCATGGGGGTGAATGATCTTTTTGCCCATTCTAATTGGAAATTAAAAAAGTGACATGGCGGGTAATGTATTTTATATATAGACATTTCAATCGTCATTTTTTGCCATTCCGATTGTTTGGGTACTATTCGACTCTCCTAGTGGAAACATGGTCCAAATTCCTTGCTAAAAGCCATCATAAAGACGCATTCAAAGTAAATTGCGTTGTCTGTTTGTGTTACGGCCGAATTGGACAATAAACACTTTTAGATTGATCGAATGTAAAACCCTACCAATGCGATTAAATTCTTCACAGGAAATTCAATGCTTAACATGACACGGCGGACGTACTTTTGTGCATTCCACGAACATGAAGAAGCATGGCTACGCATTAATTGTGTACATTATTAGCTAACTAATTCTGTCTAACACATCCTGACGTATTCAAAACCAATATGTTTGCACGGAAATTAATAGGAGATGCTATGATTGTTCAAAGGCTAGAAATAAATTAATGAAAAAGTATAAAAAGACAAGCTCGTATTTTAGTTCAATACGAAAAGCCATAATTACAGCAACACATAAAACCCTGCTTCAAAAACTTTCAAAATATGTCCAAAGAAATTCTTGCTCTGGCGTTACTCTTCCTGACTAGCAAAATATTTGCTCAAAACCTTGAAGCCATTTTATCTGACACAAGACTTCCTGTTCCCGCCTATGGAATGCCAGTCGTGTATGATGGAGAAGATTCAATTTATGTCATGGGAGGGTATGGACAAAATCACAGTTACAATCAAAAAGACACACTAAAATTTGGTGTGACAAAACAAACGCTGGTAAAGGTTGGTACCATGGACCTAGTTACACTCGGAACTGCTGTTTGGGCGGGTGACGACAACTTACTGTACTTTGGTGGTTCCACTGCAACCGGATACCAAACGAAGGTTTTCAATTATAAAACGGATGGGAGTTATTGGACTCGAGTCGGTGACCTTCCAAGGAGCGCGGCTGAAACGTCCAGTGTCTGGGGTCAGGGAGAATACAGCTACGTTTTCGGAGGCTACAATGGTATCTGTTTAAGTACAATTTCAAGATACTCCAGTGTCACTAATAGTTCCACTGTTGTCGGGAATCTACCCTCATCAAGGTATGGTACGTCAGCAATATGGGATGAAGCCGCCGGGGATGCGTACATTTTTGGAGGTATGGAATTAAGTGTATTGCTGAATGACATCGTGCAATTTAATCCCGCAAAGAAAACGGTAGAGAAATTGAACGTAACTCTACCATTACAGACTTATTATTCTTGTGCCGTTTGGGTGGGAACAGAGGCGTACATTATTGGGGGAACGAACTTTAATGAAGAAGTTTTTGACATTGCTCGTTTCAATCCTTCAACGAACCAAGTACTCAATGTTCCCGTCAACAATCTTCCTCCAAACCTTTACCTCCACAGTTGTGCGTTTGTTAAGAAACTGAATAGAATTTACGTGTTCGGTGGACTTGTAAGGGGTAGTCCCAACGCCAGGGATGAGATAATGTACATCGACTTGAATCCAAGTTCAACCAATCCAACTGCGATTAAAACTCCGATTGCAACGACTACGGAACCGGGTATACCTGCGGACTGCAAAATTGAAGTGTGCGGAACTAGATTCACTAATCCAAGCTGCTGTGAAAGCTATTATCAGTGTCAAAATCAGGAAGCCGTTGATCGTCATTGTCCGAGTGATCTTCAATTCAATCCATCAAATGGGGAGTGTGACTTTCCTGGGATTTTCTTAGAATGTAGAGCAGTCTTTGAATAGAAATAAGTAACTTGACGACTCAATTCGAAGTATATATTAATAATAATTAAATAAAATTCATTTCAAATCTCAAGTTTATTATGTAAATTACTGTCTTCAATTCGTCTCTCAACTCAAATCGTAAAATTCTGCGCCCTGAGTTGAATTAATTTATCGAAGAAATTCTAGGGCAGCTTTCTTCCGGCAGAAATTTTGGTGCATTTATTACACTGCGCACTATTCATTGATTAGAAGAAAAGTAAGGTGTGGAACAGAAGCGAGGAATACCCCGGTCAAATGATCAATGGTGAAAGCATGAGTCTGGTCAGAGTACCGTTCGTGTTTCTATACTAGCACTGTCACACTACTGTCCATATGACCTCGCCTCTATTTAATAAGCAGTATTTTCTGACGTGAAATTAAGGTATAAGAATAAAGTTTCGTTTAATTAAGGGCGACTGCATTTGTAAGGCGACTGCATTTGTAACTACTTTTAAGTATGGGTCCGCCCTTTGAAAATAGATAGTATGGTGGATTCAATTTTTTCAATTATTTTTAAAAGTTTCAGAAATATCGCACGTTATAAAAATTATAACCTGGACATGAAAATAGTTCCAAATGCTTGATAAGCTTCTCTTTCCAAAGAAATTTAAAATTGCTTCCCATATTGAGTGGTTACTGAAGTAACTGAAGAGTTAAAAGGCTGAAAACACTCTCACCGAGTAGGTCACGTCCGGTGACTTGGCGCGATTAATTGAGTCACGTTTTGCAAATGATTTTCACGAAATACAAAAATTAGAAGCGAGCCTTATGAAAAGTTTGCAGAAAAGGAGGTCGGGTTGTTTTGTTGGTCAAGAAGAAAGGAACGGCAACGGAGTATGAAAACTCAACAAGCAAAAAATATTTGGAATAATTTAAGGTGGCATTGGGAATAATTTGGACAAACATTGAAAAGTCGTGACGTCGACTCTGACCGATCCGGGTCAGCGAGACGGGATCCACCGTTATGGGTGAAATCGTTAAGAAACCGTAACGTCTCTTAACAATACCACCCAGAACATCCGCGCGATCCTACTGCCACTCATAATCATCCCAATAAATACATGATTCCAGTCTTCAAAATAATCTGTTCAATCCTCTATTGACCACCGTGTCTTTTAAGACTCTGTGCCATGTAATAGTGCATTTTGCGAAGGGACTAATGGTTATGAACTACCCTGAATTTGCAACACCCAGCAGGTTACGTTGTAATGGAAAAAAAAATATTATGGAAATCTAAAGGAAAATGAAACGAGTGACCGCAGCATCGATATTGTAATCCTATCCCACTAGACCAGAACAAAATTCAATTACTTAACTAAATAATTTTAATTAAATTTGATAGTTTTGTTTGTTTTTAAAAAATGAGCATTCGAATCTTATCCTTATTACTGACCAAAATAAAGAAAGTGACTAATTATGGTAAATATTCCACTTCCATGTTTGTGCATTTGTAACTACTTTTCAGTTCGGGTCCGACCTTTCAAGAAGATGTGGCAAGTTTTCCAATTATTTTGTATGTAAATTTTGTAGGTAAATAAAAATTGTAGGAAATAGCACCCGTTAAAAAATCTAAACTGAACAAGAATATAGTTCCGAATGCTTGCCAGGCTTCTGTTTCCATAGAAGTATAAACTTTCTTCCCGTGTTGAGTGGTTACTGCAGAGTTAGAAAAAGCTGAAGACACTCTGAAGGAAGTTCGGTGACTTGGCGCGCGTAATTGAGTCCCGTCTAGCAACTGATTTTCACGAAATACAAACATTAGACGCAAACCTTAAGAAAAGTTGGAGAAAAGGAGGTCGGGTTATGCTTTCTTCGTTAAGAAGGAAGGAACGAAGTATGAAAACTCAGCAATCAAAATATGTATATTTGGAATAATTAAGGTGGCATTGGGAATAATTTTGACAAACATTGAAAAGTCGTGACGTCGACTCTGACCGATCCGGGTTAGCGAGACGGGATCCCCGTTATGGGTGAAACCGTTATGAGCGAAACCGTTATGGGTGAAACCGTTATGAGCGAAACCGTTATGGGTAAAAAAATACCGTTATACATTTGCAGATACTGTTTACCATAATGACCATGAAAGTGTTGCGGCCACGACCAGTGGCGGACCCTGGGAACCTGGGAATGGCCCAGGTGGGACAGGTGCTCACCTTCAATTTTTAGGGAAATAGTGAAAAAAGAAATAAAATATGAGATTCAAAAATATTCACAATTCCGTTTTGAGATTCCGGTGAATAGAAATCAGTCTAGGGTCTGTGCACCCTTATGCTTCTACAACTATTAATGTACAGGGTGGCACGTAACCTTTGCCCCCCTGCAGCTCAATCTGGGGGAGCCGGACAAAAAGTGAGATATGCATTTTGTAGAGAATCTGATTGCGGATCTAGGGAGCTATTCCGATTGAAAATCCGTTGCGCGTAGCGGCGCTGACGAGCGCTTAAGTAAAAATCGGCATGAACAAGTGGATTTTTCAACGGAATTTTGACAAAAACGCGCCCAAAATAATTTTTTTCAAAAAATCTGTCGATGCCACCTTTTTTGCAATAATTTGATGTAATTTTTAAAATTTTGTTGGACCGGTTTGGAGAAAGTCGATTTTTTGGTGCCAGGGCATTATGGTGAAAAAATCAGATTTTTTCCTCCAAATGTCCTGGCAGCGAAAAATCGACTTTCTCCAAACCGGTCCAAAAAATTTAAACATTGCATAAAATTATTACAAAAAAAGTGGCATCGAAAGATTTTTCAAAAAAAATATATTTTGGGCGCGTTTTTGTCAAAATACCGTTGAAAAATTAATTTCTTAATGCCGATTTTTCGTTAAGCGCTCGTCAGCGCCGCTACGCGCGTCGGATTTTCAATCAAAATAGCTCCCTAGATCCGCAATAAGATTCTCTACAAAAAGCCTATCTCACATTTTGTCTGAGTCCCCTAGATTGGGCTGCAAGGGGGGTGGCAACGGTTACATGCCACCCTGTATAATAAGACCACAGGTTTGTCGTAGAAAATCGTTGGTATTAATAAGTAATCTACATATATTCTCGTATTGGTAACAATAGCAGCATAATAAAACCAAAATTGTTCGCACTCTGATAATTTGTGACACATTTACCTGAAAAATGGAATTACACGAACCTGGTAGTTTGCAAAATAACCAACAAATCTACGAATACGAATGGGACAGTCCGCAACTCGCAAAATCCTTGCGAGTAACTATCATTTCGATTTAAAGTGCACTCGATTTAAGGAGATTTAATTAACTTAAAAGCAAAATGAAAAAATAAGGGTTTAACCATGACCAGAAAGTCACGTATCCGTACTTTAACTTTGTGATTGATCCTATAAAAAACTGTATGACAAAATAGTTTTCGAATGCGATTTGTTTCGTACAAGTCTGACATTCGTTCATCGAGTCAAATCATAATTAGCACATTTTACGTAGTCGACATTTTGCCGTCGAAAAAGCGTGATTTATTTGACCCGATATTTTTTTTCTTGAAAGGATCATTTAGACTCGAACCTATAGTAGGCTGCACTTATGAAAAGAATCCAATGTCCACCCGGCCAAAGAAATATAATTCCAAAATTACCTAACTTATAGGGCAAGCTGGGCTAATTATTTCCACTTTTGTGCCTGGGTGATTCCCAGAGTCGTTATCTAGTATTATATGAACATATGGA
>JAQFYE010004484.1:0-13323 GCA_034694305.1 Protaphorura glebata
GTGTGTGTGTGTTTGAAATTTGAAATGCAATCTTCTTTCATTGTTGATTCGTACTCATCAGGTATAGGGTGTCACGTTTCTAGTTCTCTTTATCGATCCCATCAACTGCTTTTCATCATCTTTTGTCCACAATAACAAAAACAAGTTCATTTTTACTTATCATGAAAAGCATTCAATTCAAACAGAATCATTTGATTTTCTTCACGTTTCATAACTTACTTTGATTACTTCGAGCGGTTCAATTAATTCAAGTTTCAAGCCGTTATAGATTTTTTTTTATAAAATTCTGGGATATATTGAAAAGAAGCTTACACTGAAGTTCCCAATTGAAACCCGAAAATCAGATTGGTCAATAAAATAAATGTAATCGTCATTTTTCTGACGTAAATACGATTTTGTCACTTTCGGTTTAACTTTAGAAATTCCGATCGAAATTTTTGAGAGTTCAGCGGACATTGACCACAGAATTTTGACGTTGGACATTTTATAGGTGCATAGAAGATGTACTATCATTTTGAGACTAAAATAAAATATTTTTATGACTAAGGAAGAACCACTTTGAGTTGAAAAAACGCCAAAAAAACTTGAAACCATACATTTATTATCAGACTTTTCGTGATGGACTGAGAGATAGGAGAAAGAAGTGTTGAGAAGAAGAGTATCGATCAGATAAAACTGCGCCACCACGCACCGCACCGGTTATGGTTAGAATAATGGAAGCGTTAGAAAAGTGACATTTCCAGCACTTTTGGAGTTTGGGTCACATTTGACAATGTCACTCAACAGTGGTTTTGAAGTATGATTCAATTTTATGGTTTCCTTTTTCTTATAGACGCGAATGGAAACTTGGATCCGGAAGCTCCGCCACCTCCAGACACGAACTACGCCAGACGACGGAGTCGTGCTGTGCTCTACCAACTTTCCGGTCACTACAAACAAGACCGACGGAAGTCCAAGTTGAAACTCAATAACGTGAGTCCATTATCATCCGACTTCTTTTTACCTCAAAAACTTATCAAATTCTTTTGTGAGTGCCACCGCTACTGGGTCAAAGGAAGAAATAGAGAAAGTACGTTCACCCATATCAGATCAAGTTCCAAGTTGCAATCCTCAATTCTTCCCTGGGGCTAATCTTAATTAAGTAACGTCCTTTCCAAAGCCCATACCTTTGGGTTGATTGAAACCTCCGTACAGAGAACTTTTCTCGAGTACATTCCTTCATTTCGAAATGAAATTCATTTTTTCAACGAGGAACATCCATTTCCATCTTTTAAAGATAACACTGGAACCACAAAACCAAAGACCTTTTGATGTTTTGACCCACCAATAAAACTGATATAAATATGAGACTTCTTTCGTCTGCAATCATTGGAAGCAATTTTTGCGGCTAACAATTTCGGGTGTAACCTTTTCCGCGTAGTCTCAGAATTCACATTATCCCACTCGTGGGATATTTTCAAGTAAATGCTCTTGTGTAGACTATTTTTTGAGAATTCTTTGGCAACTGTACAACAAATCCTCATGCACTATAAAAGATTTAAAGAAAGTTGCTGTACAAGTTTTAAATTTGGCTTCGGAGCAATCGAAGGCGGCTTGATAGAGTATGTGATAAACAAAATCCTCGAATTGAGAAAATGTTAACACTACATTTATGGGGATTAGACTAGGACGTTCAAAAACTCATCGTGAAAAAATACGGTCTGATAGAAGTACGTTATACAGAGATGTCTCACAGCATTACGTAGTTTGAATCTGCATTGACAGATTTTAGAGTTGACCTTACTTTAGATGACCAATCGTTCCCGGCAAATTCGTCATGAATTGATTCCATACATTTTCCACATAATTTTGAACAGATTATACGGAGCATTCACCTTACAGGAGCAAAACATTTGTTGGAAAAGAGATCCGAATATTGACAGCAGTGAAAACTGATTTTTTCTTTCATAATAAAAGAAATTAACTAAACTAACTATAGTACGAATTCTTAATTTGTGTTTTCGGTCTTTTGGGATTCTACTAAGAACTTGACGATCTATTCGTCAATTCCAGCTCATCCAACTACTAAATAACTTACGTAAAATTGTATAGAAAGAAAATTCCATAAGTGGAAAGTAAATTGAACATTTTAAAACCTTGGTAATTATTTTCAAATGAATTTCTTAATAAATTAAAATTTAAAAGAAAAGAAAAATCGGCATAAATTGTTAAAAAGCTTTATTAAATTCAATTTGTCCAAAGGAAGCTCGCGTAACTTCATCGTATAGTTTTGCCGTAAACAATATGATGAGGGACGAAAAGCTCTTGACCCGTTTTGCCCTCTTAAATCAATGACTGAAGTGATACAACAATGCAGACATTTCAAATTTCAAATCATGCACAGATACATTAAACTCAATTCTAATTCAATTTCACTGTATGTCAATGTCAATGTTCCTTGTACGAGATCAGAAACATGTAATTGCCGTATATAATAAGCTTTCTGATCTTTCACGAGTTTCAAACTTTTGACTTTTGAGTATTCTGATAAAACAACTATGAAATTAAATTAATAATCTGGAGGAAAATAATGTCAAAGTTTGGTTAAATAGTAGAATATTTTTTTTCTTCAATGTAGAAAGTGCATATTTATACAAGACGATGGAATTAATAAAAGGAATCAAGAATAAATCTGCTATATTGAATTGCGAACTCTCATAGTTTTGATTTCTCTTAATGGGAACACAAAAAAGAAAGTGACTAACAGGGACGAAAAGACTTCTAAAAATACATGAATGAGGTCATTAATGGATCGAAAAAAGGAGGAAGCACTTTTTTTTCGATGAAGTAAACTGGGTGCATTGAACTGGGAAATCTCGTAATTTAGTGGTATACAATTCTCTTTTTGATAAATTCTATGCGTTCTCGTAAAACGTAGACTGTGGTACTTGGGAGTATAGGACTACATAGATGAAATCCGGTTGAGGAGAGTGGCCATTAAGAGCAATATTTTGGTCACTTCAATTTACGTCCAGGGAATTTCTCCCAGACATAGTTCGGAAACTATGGAGTTCTAATAAAAGTTCTATCTTTTGTCTCTGAATGATTTCCGGTTGGACGAGCAGACACTTCTTCAACCGACGGAAGCTCCACTCCCAGAGTACAAAACATCCGCCATTGAGAAGTCCAGATTCATTTTATCTCACTATGGAATTTTTAAGAGTTGCTGGGACTGGTTAATCCTTGTCGCAACATTTTATGTCGCCGTCGTTGTTCCTTATAATGCTGCTTTTGAGACAGATGACCGCTCGTCTTTCCCTTCAGATGTCGTTGTTGAACTTCTCTTCATTATTGGTAAGAATAATTATTTTTAATAAGTGATTCCGCCCTTGGTCATGTCAATTGAGTATTGGTGTCTATATCGTATCATCATCATCATAACAAATTCAATATTACATAATAGTCTGTTGTCGCATAGTGGTACGTGTTGCATTTACTCTATCTCTATATTGGAGTTTCATCCCTCCGGCAGGTGTGGCTCGGATTCGAATAATCTTCAACTGAAGTTTGCTTTACGTTTAGGGCGATCTTTCCAAGCTCAAGTTGATCGCTGTCCATGAATTAGTGGTCGTGGTCACTGCATCTCGCCTGAGTGTCCGGAGTATAGCGTCGTATAATCTAACATATTATGAACCTGAAATTAATAATAATTTTAAAGTTATACTCAAGTGTACGGTTTTCGAAAGCTTGAAATTAATAAAATATCTACAGTGGAATCCGTTCAGTCCATTCAAGGCATCACTAATTTTGCTTAAGAATTTATTCATTCAACCGTCAAGTGAAGGATATTTTGAATTCGATTTTAGGTTGGACTTCTGATTTTTGGCAAATTGATCATCGGGTAAAATGATTTTACTTATCATGGAATGGGCGACATATGTACTACACTGACTACTACTCACTATGTTCTTACTTTCATTTTTGAGGACTATCAAAAATTTTCTGAATTCGTGAACGAAAGATTAATGTTTTACCAATGCCGATTCTCGGAATGAGAGAAAGTATTGGTGTTTTGAGTAATGTTCAACTATTTGAGCATGACTCATACTATTCTGGAAAAAGCGATTGAACTTTTTCGAGTCTAACAGGAAAATATTCAAATGTGAACAGACAAGCAGACAACTAAATTTCATTTTTATTTAGAAATTTTGAATATTTAAATAAGTTATGTGGCTCTTTACTGTTTAACGTGTAATTGTTTTATATTTTCGAGTTCTCTATGAATCCCCGTAGACTTTATGGCCATTGAATTTTGACCGTGTGGATTTTTATCAAGTTTTCAATTAATCAAACTTTTAAGTTAATGTTACCGCGTGACATGACACGTTAATTACTTAGCCGTCATGATTGACATGTTCGACAATTTACTGTTAGCGTTTAGACATCAAAACTCGGTAACTGGATATTGGAATCTTACATTAATGTGATTCAGGAAGTTCCTGAAGATATTAATTCGATAAGTCAATAATACATGTAAGAGGTTGGCTATACCGTACGGACTCTTGCAAGCCGAAATAAGAAATCCAAGGCTTTTTTGCCTCCAATTGGAAATTATATCACGTGACCTTAACTTTAGTGACTTCTGAAGGTCGCCATTGCTTTTGGAGTTCGGTGATTGCACTGACGGCACAAATTAATATTTTCTTTTACGATTAGGAGAGATTTCTTTGAAATATTCGTTTTTCCTTTATCCCGTATTCTTCAAAATTCTTCACTTCACTTCACTGTTGACGAATATGATTCAGTGATCATGTTTTCTAATGAAATGGTAGACGATAGAGAAGACTCGAATGGCTTGAAGAATCCTGGAAAACGAGAAATCTCAACTTTTAATGCTAGAAAATATCAATTTATTTATTTATTCATCGTCACACAACTTCCCAAAATTGGTCTTCGGCTGTGAGTAAGTATTACTGAAACTATAATTACGTACAGTTCGGTCAATAATAGTAAGAACATTTACATCAATATGAATTCATTCCTATATGGACTGTTGGATGTTGCGAGGAGTACGGTCAAATATTATGAAAAATGGTATCTCCTAGAATCATAAAACGAAATATCGGTTTGTGAAGTTAATAAACTTATAGTCAATATAATGTCAACTCCTGTAGTCGTCATTCAGAATTGTTTCTAAGTAGCATTTCAAGTTTTAATACAAATCCTGTTATTTATCACACCGGTGACGTATTATTTATTATGTTTCTATTAGCCTTGCTGTTAATATAGGTGTTTCGTCTCAACGCAAAGTAACGGAGATATTGCTCATTGAAATCGTTTCGGAAATTGTATAACAAAAAACGTACACGGACCGATTTTCTTCTGCTTTCAATTTCGTAGTCTCTCTTTCATAGTCGCTAATATTAGGGAATGCAAAGTTTACATCAAAGAATGCAAACAAGAAATTAATGATTTTCAAAATGCTCTCACCACAAAAAAATTGTTAGTAGAGGAACTGAGTTATTGAAATGGAAATTGACTATAAGAAGTAATAAGGAAATTTCGGCTCCAGACCCAGTTTCAGTTTATTAGAAAAACCTGTACTGAAAAATGTTGTCAGCAATAGTCATTATTGACTACACACTTTTTTAAGAATATTTTCAACGTTAAGTCCACCGATCTGGATTAACTGATGATTCGGAGTACAAATGATACGCGTGCGTCAGTATAATCTAAACTATTGATAGGAAGAGATAGGAAGATTCCTACCGAACTTGAACCACATTTATTAACTGCAAATCCATAAAAAATTGTATGGATTATTTTTACTCTTGGCTAAAAATGAATTGCCCCTTTCTCCTAAATCCACAAATAGTTTGACATCATAACAACAGGATTGATTACACTGGCTGTTATGGATTTCATGGAAATAAGATACGCTTCCTTGCTTACGTGAAAGGACCAATTCTGGGAGATGGCCGATTTATATATAGCCTTCGCAATGTTTTTGTTACTTTGTCAATATTTCCATGATTCGTAGAGTCCGAAATAAATTCATGGTCGTAACACTCAATATAATTTTACTGCCAGTGTCATAGTCGCATTTCTGGTGAATCTAAAATGGAAATGTCATTTAGCTTTGATATTTTAGTATGATTATGCGTGAGCTGACATTTAATTTATTTGATTTCCACAGATATCGCCCTTCATTTTCGAACAACCTTTGTAAATCGGAAAGGTGAGGTCGTGTCAAACCCAAAAGCGATAGCCATGAATTACCTCAAAGGGTGGTTTCTGCTCGACCTCCTTGCAGCCCTTCCATTTGACCTCCTCTACGCTGCAAATGTTTTAACGGACTTGGCGTTAGCTGGGGTGAGTTGAAATGAAAATTACAAAATTTCAATAGAAACTATTTGGGGAATGGAAATCCATGAAAACAATGAGAAGATAAACAGTGAAGAGTAGGATATATAGTTCGATCAGACAGTCTCTTAACCTCAGCGATTGTGGACAACATAAGAATAGCCGCCTCCTCAATCTAGTATCTTCCAGAAAAATGGCGACAGATGCCAAACTCTCAGAAACAGGTTCGGTTTCCTAGAATCGAAGAGAAATTACATGGGGAGAACTGGGAACTATTAAAAATGAAGATGTATGTGTTCTTACGTGCGTAAGAGCTCTTTGGGGAAAATAATTAAGTTGCAGACTGCAGAGATAGTTAAAAATTAGAATTGAATTTCACTGAAAGGAAAAGTGAGGGCTTTTGTGCTTTCCAGACATTTCACTATTGCGTCGCATTTACGAAAGAAAAGACTCATTAATTCGCATGCACGCATTCATAATTAATGAAAAGCTCCAAAGTCTCTGTCTGCTCGACTTCCATCGTCATTTATTTGTCTTGTTTTATTATGTCTACGATTCGATAAAAAAATAATGATGTAAATTAGTGCATCACTCTGTCTAAAGTTTAATCAATTTCTACAGTTCACTCCTTGAGTATTCAAAGTAGGGCATGGTGCATTG
The DNA here is from genome assembly GCA_034694305.1 of Protaphorura glebata. Taxonomy (NCBI): domain Eukaryota; kingdom Metazoa; phylum Arthropoda; class Collembola; order Poduromorpha; family Onychiuridae; genus Protaphorura; species Protaphorura glebata. Next base: position 7,003 of record JAQFYE010004484.1, read on the forward strand.
TCCTACGGATTAAATTTGTGATGCGAAACAATTTCTATTTTTTAAAGTGCAAAATCTAATCTGTTGGTATAGCGGAGTGTCGTTTGTCGGACATTATGTGTTGAATGCAATTTAATTTCTGAAATGACTATTCTTTTCATTGCTAGGACGTAGCCCAAATCCATTTATTGAAGTTAACTCGACTGGTTCGCCTGGCTAGACTTCTTCAGAAAATGGACCGGTATTCTCAGTTCTCAGCCGCTATTTTAACGCTCCTCATGTTGTGCTTCACTTTGGCAGCCCATTGGTTGGCCTGCATTTGGTATGCCATCGGGAAACAAGAAATTGGAAAAACTTGGAGTTCCGGTAAAATTATTATTATTTTTATATACTAATCAGAACATTCTAGTCTGACTAAGATTAAATATTATAGGTTTATGTTTTCACTATTTTCGAAACACCATAACTACTCTTTAACAAATGGCTAGGGAATAATTATACGAATTGTGCATCTTCGGACGCTAGTATATACCCAATATATGCAATGTATCCGAATGGGGCCGGAACACCTCTCCAAAAAATGAAACGAAAGAGCCCATTGGCGTTGTAAATGACCCCAGGAACGTTCCAACCCAAATTCCCTGTTGAATTTTGGGATTCTGTGGATGGTTTGTATTAGTAGAATTTCATGAGAAATCCGAATATGCAAGATTTGGCTCATCCTGAGAGAGGTCGTAAGGTCAGGAACGTTAATGAAATCTCACACATAATTGCATCTTTGTTCATTTTTTTTGAGAGTTGTTCGGGTCCTAGTCCGAAAATATGAATGTATGTACTGAAACGGTAAGTTTGCCATGAGCGTATGAATGGGGCAATTGCGTTGTGCCTTATTATTCAAGACAATATTCTTATTATTCATCATTTACAGAGTATGTTGACTCTGTCAATGTTACCCCGCATGTTTGGAATATAAGAAAACGACAGAGAAGATCGATCTGTGTGTGAATGCGTATCCAAACAGACACTGCAGTAGACTATCAAAAGTGTTTAGCTAAAAGATTACACGTTCTTGATAGTAGAATTTATTTGCATTACAAAGACTTCTCACTGGACGTGTATTTTGTTTTAAGTATTACCCTTCTTTTAGATTTACACTCTATTTCGTCATTTGGATCAAACTTGAAATATGTTTTAAAGGTTAATCAAACATTTTAAAAACAGGTTGGCTTCACGCTCTGGCGGATAGATTGAATATGACACTCATGGAAGTCACTACTGCTGAGAAATACGTGACTTCACTTTATTTTACCTGCACTAGCCTCACATCCGTCGGATTTGGAAATGTTTCAGCTAATACTTTGTCAGAGAAAATATTCTCCATTTGCACCATGTTAATCGGAGGTTAGTGTAAACAAAGTTCTCTAAATTTTGGGTAATTAAAAAATTATCAACAAGTAGTATGTTGTCCGTTGTAGCCAGTATAGCGGTTTTTACAATACTAATCGCTCCGCTACGTTGGGGTTCGATTTCTCCGACAGATACGTTTTGGATGGCCGCAGTTGTAAAGACTTTTTGTCTTCTCTGCACGCCCGGAGGCCTTCCCTGACCGAATTAAAAAAACCGTGCATGTATGCTTGTCTAGCTTAGTGAAAGAAATCTAAGGAAAATTTTAATTAGAAAGTTGGTACGAATTGAAGTTTTTAATAAAAAGGAAAAGCGGAACAATTCCGAGTACCAAATTCTTCTTGTTTGTGTAATTTTGGTAGATACAAAATAAACACCACACTTTAATCTTCAGTGTCGAGTACACTACAAAAATTCTCAGCACCCTCGTCTGTCCTCGTGTATTTTATATATTTGTTTATATCGACGGGAAAAAAGTTAAGGGAAGGAAGAAAGTCAAGAGGAGAAAGTTTTTCTATCTATTTTCTTCGGGCCAATCTATTTCTACAAGAACAACAGCAACTACGCCCACACTTTTTCTTTAACAACCTCAAGTCCTCATTGATTGATTGAACTTTCAAAGAATCAAGACTTTGTTCCACTCCTTAGCTCACACTCACGCCCATCTAGAAAATGAGTAAGAATGGAAATGGAATGCCTTTCCCGTTGTGCGGTCCATTGGCGACTGCATGTATAAAAATGTTCAGTCGTTCTTAATAAACATCCGGGGTCAACGAACATTACACGGCACCATCCAGCCAGTAGTGGTTCTAGGATTTTGTACTAACGATAAGTGGACCGTTAAAATATGCAGTGATGAGTTTGCAGAAGTACACTATAAAATATGACATCCGCTGCAAAAGAATATCGCACAGTCCTTACGACAAAAATGGCTGAAATTTTGAAAAGTTGTACAGTCGTATATTTTTGTAGCATCAACTTTCTGGAATTGACTATAGATGATTGAGTGGGCCAAGCCAAGGCCCCAGTTGACCCAATCCTAGAACTGGCACTGGCACGATGTCCGACTGTCTTTCTAGACGAAATCCGCTGCATCCGAATAATTTATCATTTCCTTATTGTCTGAGCCTTGGGAATTACTTAAGTTAGATTCTTCGGATCTGTTCGGTTTAAGAGCTTGTTAGTAAGACATATGATGACACATATTCGGAGTGGTCATCACACATGGCAGGACATAATGCTATGTGAGATGAGGCCTTTTGGAATATTTCATAATGTTATACAAACTGTTAAAAAAATGTATGGGAACTTAAATACAATGCGGATATTACACAAAACGGGAGGAAAGTCTTTAATCTTAGAATTTCTATTACATTTCCTGGCTATCACAGAAAATTGTAATATTCGAATTGAATTTCAACATTGAATTGCATTGACAATTGCAGAGATGGATCGAAAATTTGAGATGAGACGACGTTTTAAAGTTCTTTCAAAATAAACCTAACATATAGAAATATGTAGTTTAATATTTTTTACTTGAGTCTGACCTCTCAGACGAAATCATTTCTGACAACGAATGTTAAGTCATTTTAAAATGCTTCTATTCCCAGTGATAAATCTTTGATAAAACTATTTTTGAGAGGTTGTCGTTAGTTTAGCCTCCAGTTTCTGTTCATAATGTTAAACCGTCTTACTGAGTTCCTATTCATGAGTGGCCTTCATTTTCTCTCTTCTCATTTTATCATCAGTTTTTGTAAGGATATTAAAACTGAACCTAGAATTACATATGAACATACACTTGAACTAAATTTCATGACATCCGTTTTCATACGGAGTTCTCTTTTGAAATTCGGTTTAATTGAATATATGCCAGCAGGCGACATATTTTTTTTAATCGAATATTAGAATTTATAATCAATCAAAATATTTAAATGAACTTTTTAACAGTAATCGCTCTATCTGGTAGTCCATATATTAAACTTGTATTGAATTACAGAGGTGGATTTGAAAAAAATTGGACCTCAACACCTGTAATTAATTTTGATCGATATGTTCCTTTGTGTGAAAATATTATCGGCTCCAAAAACTCGAACTATTTCTCAAAGTCGAATTTCCGAGTAAAGTTAGCAGTCCTCGGTATTAAAAACTTCTTAACCTTATAGTCTAATATTATGACTTCGTCCGAAGTTACAAATTCGAAGTGCTACATTTAGATGTTCCCCGCTCTGCAATTTGCCATTGCAAGTTGACACATTAAGCGTTATCTCGTTGCTCAAATATCATCGGGTCACCGTATACCCTATTGTGTGACCTTCGAAAGCCACTCTTTGCAAATAGAAACGTTAGCCAAATTCAGCGCTTCCCATACACAATTCCTGATTTTGTTTCCTTGGCCTACGCTTTCTTCGTTTTCCGATTTATGAAAATTAAATACCCGTTCAGAGCCGGAATTCGACTAACTCGAATATTAACCGAAGTATTTTGAAAATTACATGTTGATTTATTAATTGATGTTGTGTAGCTCTGATGCATGCAATGGTGTTCGGTAACGTGACGGCGATTGTGCAGAGGATGTACAGCCGACGATCCCTGTATCAAAGCAAATGGCGTGATCTCAAAGACTTTCTCAAACTTCATCAAATTCCTTCAGAGTTGAAGCAGCGTGTGGAAGACTACTTCCAAACTATGTGGGCTCTCAACCATGGAATCGACCCTCATGAGGTAATTCAAATGCATGAATAGTATAACCGTAATGTTCCCCATATCTTCGCCTTAACGAACGACTTGATACTAATTATTGGATAGTATTTTGTCCTTTACAATCATATGTAAATAAAATCAAGAGAAAGAGAAAAAATTATTAGAATGGAAAAAATATAGAATTATGTTACCTCACCTCACCGGTATTAGGATGTAATACACCATTTCACCAGAAGTTTTCTTGAGTCAATTCAATTTCCATTTCTGTAGAAATGTGTCACGATCAAAATTAATCCGGATCGTTATTGTGGTCGTTTTCGCCACAATAACATTCAATTGTAATTAATTTTGAGACCGTTTGGGTATTAAGGTTCCGTGTTTGGGATTGGATGGAGATTTGGACCACAACTAGTATATTGTGTCTATTCGTTCAATTCAATTAAAACTGTGGGTACCAACTAATTTCTCAAAGCTATCGTCCGGTTTCCTAATCCGGCTTTCCCTTTAATGATTTTTTCATTGTTCTTGTGTGCGATTTTCCGCATTCATGGATTCCCGACACGGCCCTTTACTTTGAATGGAACATTTCTCATTTGCTTTTATCTTCCATCGGAATTCGACCTTTCTTTCTCCTCAAGGATTTCTTTTCAAATACTTTAACTTTTAAACTACAAAAAAAAATCTGAAGCGAATAGTAACTTGGACTTGGACAGTCGTCGAGACGAGATTGGATCGATGAGTCGGTCTTCGTCTTATTTTTTTTTTACTTTTCTTGTACACACGAAATTAGGAAAAGAAAGTTTGGCATCCTTAATGTTTGTAGCTTCTCATTAAGGAAATTAACTCAACACACGCATTTGAGAACCAAGCAATCAAATTTGCTAAAACTGGGTTACGACAAACAAGGGATTCCACTCGAGTGTAAAGTTGAAGTCTACCTTTCCAGTGTGTCATTTGAAATGCCCTAAACACAAGTACCGTTTTCACGAAATTAGAACAGCGGTCCTAACATTTTTATTCTGTTTTGTACTAAAGCATTCATTTCTCATAAACCTACTTATGTGTGAAGAGATTGCCCTACATTCCAGACGCATCTGTTTCAATTACTACATCACAGTGCTATCCCTCGTAAAGACTAAGATTTCTTGTTTAAAAAAAAAGAGCAAAAATAAAGTTCATGAGAATAAACAAACAATGAGGCAAACTTTGCACTCAAGAAAATTGAGTAAAAACAAGGTTGTGGAAAGAAGAAAAGTTGAACTAAATATATTTAGAGTCAAATCAAAGATCTCGTCGTTCGTGTAGTAAATTAAGTAATGCGTGCACAAAGAATGCACCATATGTTTTACTTTCACTAGACTAATTTTTGCTTCTTCATTTGTTTACGAGTATCTTCATGTTTACATTTCTTAACAAGAACTTAAAGTAAAACTAATGTTCTAAACTTTTCTTTGTGCTTTCGTTAGAAAAAAATTACCTTGAGAGCACGCATAAAATTAAATGACGGGGGTTTTGTAGCCTTGACTAGTTTTTCAAACTAAGGCAAGCAGATATAGTACAAATGTTGTAAACAGAACAAACTCTTTGAATGTTTCGGACACTCATATTGGATGGTACATGCAGTTTCAAATTACCATGATTTGCTTCAGGGGAAAATCTGTGGAAGCCGAACAAGACAAAAGATCAAAAGTCAAAACTATGTGTATATGCTTCCTTTGTTATACAAGAGCGATTACATTGTTGAAAACTGCAACTACTTTTATGAAAATGATTCCCGCAAGGATTTCACTTTTCACGTAACAGCCAAATCGACTCAAAATAAAAAGCCCCGTTATATCACATCCGGTGTATTGAACAGCATGACCCGCTTGATCTGCGGATAAAATTTTGGTTTACCGTTGAGACTGTCTAGTAAAATGAGATATTAAAAAAATGTCTGTAAGAAACTTTCATATTCCTTACTAGGTTACTTGAAATTTTTAGTTCTACATTCTTGTCAGCCGAAATTATCATAGAAACTCTGAAAGTAGGCTATAGAGTTTAGGACAAACTTTTAAGACAAACAATAAAAATTTTAAGATAAAAGGTCACAAGACGCTAAGAGCTTGTTTGCTTAAGCTTAGATGTCGCGTCTCAAGCAAGCACATTAGAAAGTATTAGTTTATTAGCCCGTGGACGCAGTCCTGAAAAGGGCTTATAAAATCCTCCCCGTCCGTCCGTCCGTCTGTCTGTCTGTCA
>JAQFYE010004485.1:0-13322 GCA_034694305.1 Protaphorura glebata
CGTGGCGTGCAGAAAATACTCCAATTACAATCCAAATCCAAATCCAAATCCTAGTCACCGAACCGTGATGAACTCCTTTATTGTATTTTCCTTGTCCTTACACCTTGTTTTCAAACAACTATTTTTTTTCCGCACTCAAATGCAATTCAACATCACAATCACAAATACTCACAATTTCCCAGCCAGCACTCCCTTCTCACTACCGTTTTTTTCACAATTCGCACGTTGTTGCGTAACCGTATCGTATCGTATCACAATAACCATCCAAACCAACTGCAACTGTCCCGTACCGTAATGTGTATTCAACCCGTAATCACAATTTCTCCGCAATTATCATAAATTCCACGAACCGTCATCAAAAATAACAACGACGATTAGAACAAATGTTTCGGCACCACATGTTCTTCAATTTCTCCAAATCACTATTATTATTCGTAAATCCAAAATGCACAAAAATCCGTAATAAAAATAATCCTGGTCGGTCAAAGGGAAAGGTGAATTGACAATACACCATGCAATTTTGGTCAATCGATCCACCCAGTTTAACCCCGATTCTAGTACTACATGCAATTCAGAATAAAAATCGGCTTGAACGAACTATACCGTTCAAAAAGTACCAAAAGTGATGGTATGTAAGTAAGTTACCAAGTACAAGAACTACAAGGTGTGAATAGACTTGAGGATTTTTAAATTCAATCACTTAGCAAGAAAAAGGCATGGCCATGGAATGACTGACAACGTTCAACTAAAGGTACCATCGTCGTCAGAAGATTCACTATTCACAAGTATCCACCAAGACCTAAAGCCACAGGTTGTAAATTGTAAATAAAAAGAGTTACCGGCTACAGACAAGGAGTACTATACCAATAATACGACTACACCAAGCACAAGTACAAGTTTTCTATCACACCACACTTTGCGGATTTGCTTGGCGAAAAAAAAAAGTGTTAAATACACTGTATACATAAGAACAACTAGGACTAGGTGCCATTTTTTCCGCACACTACGAGCTACAAGTATTGCAAAAACTCAGCAGACTCTCTATCTATCAGAGTTTTAAATAATATCTAGTATCTAGTGCTTCTAGTGCTCCTATCTTAGAGCAACCACATGATCCATGCCGCTTCGTCCCAGTAGCTAGTAGTCGCTCTCATTCATGTAAATGTTCAAATGAAATAGGCAATAGAAATAATATCTGACTAACTGTTACTAATATCGTGTCTGGTATGGTTTACAGGATGGTTCATAACTTTATACCACCCAGCGCCTGCCGAAATATAGTGAGATGTACATTTCATAAGCATTTCGTGATAAATTTGTCTTCAACCTGGAGATAGGATTGGAGCAGTGGATAATTTTTTTAGCTAAAAAACACAAAATACAGCTAGCTTATCGCTCCTAGGACAAAATTCAAACAAAATTAACCACACATTGTAAATAGAAAAAAAGAGGGAACTGAAATATTACTATTAATGTCGTCAATCTATCGCTCGGTGCAGGACCTTCAAAAAATTCAAAATCTGCTCTATTCCTGATTTATTTTCCATTTCACTCTAAAATTATTATTATTTCCCTTTCCTGTCCGGTGCATGGGATTTTCTCGTAGGAACGCCAGGAATTTCTTGGCACTAGATTTGCAAATACAACCATAATAGTACACAACCAGTGTTTCTCTCGAAATATTTCTAAGCTTGATAGTGACGTCGTTGTAAACACTGCGTGTTGCGGAAATCTCGTAGGAAATGCCTCGAAATCAGTCTAAGAAAACATAGAATTCGAAAACAAAGACTATTATTATTTTTTGCAAAAATCTTTACCCTCATGAACACGATTCCATGGACTATGAGCGAGGAAATGGCACTACAATGGTATTTGAGTCTGTTTCGGTAATTAGATAATTATGAACTACCTTGTATATTCTAGTTTCTATAATACGTATCTGTTCTGTTTCTATATGTGTGTTGATTTAAATCTAAACCTAAACCTAACCTCACTGGTTAGTTTAGTACAGTCAGTGGAGACTGGAAGCTGCTTATCTCTATATGTCCTTTTTTTTCCTTGGCACTTGGCACGTAAATAATATATTCATTCAAATTAATACTACTTTTTTGAAGTGAAGGAGCATCAACTTGCATAATCTTACAGTGGGAAAAAACATGGACCAACCAACTGAACTTACAAACTACTACTCATGTAATATGTTATTTTGTTTTCATTTCCTAATGTAGAATGTATACGGGTTCGTTTATTATTCAAGTTTTGCAATATAAGTCTACCTGATTAGAGTTAGAGTAAAAGAGTACAAACGGAATGGAATGGGTATGTCAATTCACACTTCCTTCTCAAGTGCTACATTTTTTTTCTACTTGTGAATGACTATTGTATACAAATAAATATACAAAATAAAATTGGTTCAAACTAAATGAACTACACAGTGTGACTGTGAATGCGAGGAGTCAGAAAAATTAAGTCAAACAAGTAGCAGACCCAGGACTGAAAGGCCTAAGACGAACCAGGATTCCTTTTAATTTTAAAATTCTAATGAACACTCACAAGGGGCACTATTCAAATGTAACGTAGAACTGAGATCAGCAGTATTTTAGGTAGAAATTTTGTAGACTGCCGAAAAATTTTGCTGCCCACATTGAGGCAAAAGCAGGAGACTCTCAAAATTAGGTGTCAATCTTCATTTATATTAGTCAAAATATGATAGAAAATTTGAGATCACAAATTTTGACCGAGTATCAGACCCTTTAGTATCGTTCACTTGCCAGCACGTTTGAATTCATGAGTTTTCCAAGACGATTTGACATTTACGTCCGAATAGTGTTCCTTGTCATCTACTGTCTTTGCCTAATCAGCCGAACCAATCACTGATTCACTTCACAAGGGAAAAATGAATTCATGACTTGAGATAAAGACTTGATTAACAGCATTTTAATGTTTGAACGGGAACGGATACACATAACTTACAATTTATACACTAAAGTCAACTAACAACTGTCTTTTAATGTCCTATCCTACTGTTCAATGTGGAATGCAAATGCTAATGCGTACTGCAAATATAATGGCAAACTGATTTGTATCATTCATACCCACTGAAAGTATTGAATTGAAGAAATATATAAGTCTGAGAGGTTAGGTACACAATACCCATTCACCAGTAAAAGGAGTACTAATTCGTAACTAGACTTTGTTTCTGATATATGTGACAGCCACCGCCAGAGAATGAACCGTATGCTCACATATGTTCTTTAGGGTTTCGTTTCAATTCCTGATAAACTTCCAGACACTCGTAATAATAATAATTGTGTCCATGTTATAACCATCCTTTCCTTCCTATTCTTATATCCCTCAACTGAACTACTGCTGAATGAATACTTGGTTATTTGCCACTGACTGCGACTACTGTCTAACTCTAACGAGGAAACCGTTTCACATGTAAAACAAACAAGCAAATACGAGAGGTCACACGAATAGTCATTGTTCGAACCCAAAGTATGACCGATTTGTAAAAAAAAAATTGGATTACTGTTAGCAATTTTCGAAGCATTCCAGGGGAATACATGGCATCCGAATTGAAACTGAATACCTCTTCAAAAAAATTAACGCAGACAAATTCCCCCAATGAAAGTCCAAATTAAGATAATTCCTATCAGGATGGCCCGATTAAGCCAGATCTATCTTATTCAAATTCCTCATAAAATTCTAGCAATGCAATCTATCCACTGTTTTCCAAAATTTTGAACTTAAAAACAGAATCTAAATCCGGACATTCCTGCGGTCATACACTTGATTCCAAATCCTTCGACGTTTCTCGAGAGGAGTTCTGATTCTGATTATATTCGGATACAATATATCCTCACCGAAATCTACATGAAAGTGCCAATATAAACCACGAATAAAGTTTGCAAAAATAAATTTACGATGAAACTCATCTTCTTTATTATCAGAAACATTGAAATAAATAGTCCAGAACGTTTTCCATTTGGCTAATATGAAGTTAACATACGAAAGTTGTTCCTTGTGCGAAATACAAACCAAAGAGACGCGACGATGACAATCACATAAATTCAAACGACGAAATAAGGTTACATGACCATGGCACTGCACTAGTGTCGGAAATTTGGAACACAATCATAGTCATAGTCTCGTGAGTGAACGACAATATGAAAACAAAACTGAAAATGCGTTTAATTTGGTCTATGAATCCACCAATCAGTACTAGCGTGACCTAATATCCGTTATAATCTGACTTCAGACTGCCACGCTTTACTCACAGTCACAGTACCAACCACTGTTTTTACAATTTCAAACATTTAAAATCAAATAAAAATCAAATGTTTTAAAAGAATTTATCTGCTGATTTGACCTAAAAGCATAGGGGTATTTTAAAACATAAAAGACCTGTCATGTGTCGAGTACTCGACCGAGTACCAATTGTTGAAGTAAGAATTTTGCGAAGGTCAAGGTCATTATCCGAATTGTAACTTAAGACACGTTTCAATTTCAATACACACCATGGCTTCCTGTTCGCGTTATCATCATTTGACCAATTCGCAGATTGTTTTGTTATTGTTGCCCATTGCTTTTTGTTTTCTAACTGGTAAAAGGTAAACTGGTCAACTACTTTCGATGATCTAAATTGCCAATTAATTAAAGTAGCACTTCATGCACGTACCACTCCCTCGCCCCAACAACTTGTTGATGGACAATCTCCAAGTGCATTCTATTCTGAGAAATTCATTCATAATCACACCCAAGTTACAATTACAGAAATTGTTTATCAACTTCATTAAACCCATACCTACATACAAATTAAATTACAGAAAGAGTAATCAATCCGACAGAGCACAGTATTTATAGTTAGCAGTAGGCAGACTGCGTCAACAGAAGAAATAGGAAAGCCAACCAGTACGTAATGTATATCTTACACTTATTAGGATTTCTATTTAATTCCCCTCGTCGTCTCATCAGAATTTTACCGACCAACCGAGACCGAATTGATTAGAAAGAACCACATTCATACACACATACGGCATACGTATCATCGGCCAAGCCATGTCAAGCCATTAATAAAGTACATACGTATGTTAAATTAACCATTAACCACGAACGACTGATCCATGGCAGGCAAGTTGAACTAACTAATAACTACGACATTAAAATTATTATCAAGGCAGGCAAGGCAGGCAGATGTTTATTAAAGCTTACCCTTCTAACTTGAAACCCCATATATTATTTATAGTAGGTATATTAATATTTATTATTTATGAATCTAAATAAACCACTTAAACAGTTCAACCGGAGGTGGCGGCGGCGCCACATTCACTCAATAACAAAAAAGGACGGAAAATTACTTTGACAAAGTAATGAAATCATATTGATAGGCAAGCAGGCGCCAGGCGCCAGTCTCTTTTGTTTAAATTATACGCAAAAAAACTACTACAAATGACATTAATTTCTTACGAGGTGGTGCCCTCTGAAGGTATCACGTAAGATGGCTGACGTGAAAGAATCAAGTGAGTCTTGAATGTAATACAATCAACGAATCAACGAGTATGTATACTAAAATCTGAGAAACAACTATCCTGTCAGCATAAGCGTTTCTGAAGTTCAAAATTGAAGATGATGAGAATTTAGAGGAGTCGCACAGATTTTGGGCCAAATAAACTACAGGGTGTTCGAAAACAATCTATTCTTAAAAAATATTTTTGCGGACGATGAACTGAAACGGCTTTGATGAAATAAAATTGTGCTTGGGCACATTCTAAGAATTATTCGTGGGCGAGATTTTTTGTTTACGCAGCACGAAGCGGGTGGACAAAAATAAATTTTGGCGCACACTGTAATAACCGTAGCTGGCGCTAACTAGATTGCGACTTTCAACATCAAAACAACTATCATTTCAATCTGAATGACGCAAGACCAACCTGCGTCAATACGTTTATGGTTGTCAATCCAATCAAATATATTTGACATTTTATATTTCTTACGTGTAACATTTTTGGAATCTATCTCTTCAAAGTTCAAAGCAACATGAATGTATGTCCAACTCGAAGTCATCGACTCACCCACACGACTATGCCTACTGTGAGACAGGCTCACATGTTTCAAGAATAAAGTGAAACACTTTTCAAAAATGTCCAGAACAAAAATAATCATTTGCTGAAAGGTCTAAAGGTGAACTAAGCTAATCCAGCGTCCTACGACATTTTCTCTCCAACACTAATTGGTAGTAATCCAATCCAATCCAAGTACAGAACTCCAAATATTTACAAACCCTAGAAACAAAACGTGCTATTTCCTCTAAAACTCTGTGACCCTAATCCTTGCCCTAATTCGTAAACCCAAACATAAGACATTGATGACAGTTTCACCGTATGTACCTTTCACCCCCCGGTGTAAGAATTGCGTATTTCACAAAAAGTCAAGTAAATAAAAAAAAAAGCTTGTGCTTACGGTTTCTCCATTTGTGGTGGTAGAAGGACATTCTGGTCCGTCAGTCCTGTTCCACGGTACTGTCACCTGTGAAAATTAAAATAACTTAAATCACTTAAATGTCAGAAGCATGATTGTACAGGTCCGTCTTATTATTTAGCTAGATTCTGTCCGACGGACTATGTCTGGTATGGTAACCATGCATTTTCAAGTCAAGCAACCCAATTAATGTATGAAATATACAATGCGATGTTTGACCATGCCTAGTGCAGATGTCAACTAATTACTATCTTGTAATTGTTAACACATGAGTACATTAAACACAATCATTATTTTATTGCGGGCATCCGCATCAGACAAGAAATTACCCGAAAAAAAATTCGCCAGAGCGCCAAAACCATGTTTCCAAAGTTTAGATACTTAGTCCAGGCTACCTAGTTTTCTGTTACGATTATGACAAACAATCACTATACGAATACGAAACGTATACGATAAAAAAAAATTCAATCAGCCACAAAATAATTCCATTTCTCTATTTTCTAGTTCCATTCTAGGAAACTATATCTACTAGACTATTTCTCCTAGTACGGACAGGAGAGGGATACGAAACATTTCAGTATTCAGTTACTCGGACTGCAGTTTTAATTTAAGAGTTTATTGCTTAATATATGACGTAATAATGCAAATCTAAAATCTATAAAAAGAAGCACAAACAAGTGTTTGGAAGACGTGTCTGTCTACTCTCTAAACAGCTTTTTGTACATTTTAAATGTATCATGTATCGTACAAAAAAAACAGCTGGTTTTATGCTACAAATAACCCTCAATTGTTCAGAGTTCAGACTAAACTTCTGTGTCTGTTAGGTCATATCCTTTGTTAGTCAACAAAATCACCGGTGATGGATTTATACTTCTATTCTATTTATTATTCGCAAACAGGTGAGGTACAATAACTGATCAACGTCGCTCAAAAGCATTCACGTGACCAAACACGTGAATGCTTACTGAACTGGAATGATTAACAGAACACAATTACACGACTTGTGTTCAGTGAGTTAAAAATATCCAAAAATATATCTGGGTTCGAGGTCGAGGTGTAAACTACTGTTAATAAAATTACCAGGATTTGCGTAATCCCAATATGGACGAACTTTACTACATTTGAAGGTATTTCTAATTCTAATTTCGTTGATCGAATACAAAATATGAAATATTCGGACAATGCTCCAAAATTTAATTTGAGAAAATACAAACCGAATATTCGGGTTCTGCTTCTGACAGGACCGAATATACGGAATTAGGCATTATTCGGCTGAACACGGTTCAGCGAATATTCGGGATTTCGGATACTGTCTACGTTTCATTGGAATAGAAGAATATTTAAATATTTAATGCATCGATCAGTTGACATTGAAACCAATTGATAAAAATATAGGTTAATCTGATCATACTGCCAGGTTTACTACTATCGGATAATATCAAGTGTGGCACGCGATGACGTCGGTTATGACGTAAATCTTAGTCTTTCTTAGCAAAATATAAATCAGTCGGTGGTAGCTTTCCATCATAACACCGTCATCGTGTAGCACACTTCAAATCCGACAGTACCATCAACAGGCAGTCGAAATGTTCCATAACCTCATAACTAGAGTATTCGGTGGACATCGTTTTGTTTTAGGAAGGACGTTTTTTTTTTGGTCATCAAAAAATTTGGTGGGTAGAAGATAGGTCATATGAATGAAAAGGCGTTTTTTGGTCATCAAAATTTTTGGAATCCGGCATTTTGTTTTTCGGAAGAAAAAAGTCGGCCATTTTTTTATTCGGAGGAAAGGAACATTTCGACTGCCTGACCATCAATACAAAATTACCTAGTCAATAGAATTTAATTAAACCAATTACTGCATATTAATTCCATTTTAATTTTTATTAGCATATACCTTGTTGTGTTTGTCCTTGTCCTTGTCCTTGTCCTTATCTTTATCAGATTTTTTGGACTGATTTTTATCCTTTTCTTTACTGTCCTTTTTGTCCTCCTTGTCATTTTTCTTATTTGGCATACTGATGATTCTTTAGCTCCAACCGGGACCGGCAGCGGCACTGACACTAATCCAATTTTATTCTCCGTCTCCGTCGTTTTCGTCCAAAATTGACAAATATATGTTGTGCACTGAAAAATCCGTTGTGGGACGTGGAAATTTTGGAATTCTCTGATTTTGTTCCTAGGCACTGCCAACCACTTCTATTCGTTGACAACATTCACCATACCATACAGAATGCAAAAGCACGTGACCTTTTGACCCTAGCGGTTTGTTTGTTTACTTTGTAATTGAGCAGTGATGACCTTGGCTTCCAATGATATGATGAATTATATGACCTTTGACCTCTGAAGGACACGACTACTACTGATTTGAATAAGTTGAGGTGTGTGTGTCTTCCTCCATTTGTTTTTTCCTTGATTGAATTGAATGAAGAAAAAAATGTGATTCTTTCTTCCACACACCTTTTATTTCTTCCTTTCTTTTATTATACGAAGAACTACGCGCTCAGAAAAGAAATCGACGACAAAACCAACTCGTCACTCCAAACGGAGCTGCGCCCGAGACATCTGAACGGAAATCTAAGAATGAAGCAGAAACAATCCAAGTAGATGACGCTTCCTTGGACGCTGCGCTTCCACGATTATGCCATTGCATTTAGGCTTCGAAAGTATTTTGGGCACCACTATTTCGAACTCCGGGCTTGATGTATACCCGGAGTTGTGCAATTCCTTAGCAGAATTTAGATATCACACATTTTGAGTCAAATGATGGCTTATCATCTATTTCAATGAGGGAGAAAGCCCCCAACCATGATATGCTGGTTCAGAAAATCCTGGTGCGAAAGTATTTTGGGCACCACTTTTACGTACTCTGGGCTTTTATGTACCCGGAGTTCTGCAATTCCATAGCCGAATGCAGATATCACACATACTGAGCCAAATGATGGCTTATCGGTTATTTCAACAAGGGATAAAGCCCCAAAACAATATGTTGGTTCAGAAAATCCAGCTTCGAAAATATCTTGGGCACCATTTTAACACATCGACATTGGACTTATATATATCCTTAGTAGTTGTGTAGTGCAATTCCTTAGCAGAATTTAGATATCACACATTCTGAGTCAAATGATGGCTTATTGTCTATTTCAACGAGGACGAAAGCCCCCAACCATGATTGTGCTGGTTCAGAAAGTCCTGCTTTGAAAATATTTCGGGCACCATTTTAACACATTGACATTGGACTTATGTATCCTTAGTTCTGTAGTGCAATGCCATGACAGAATTTAGATATCACACATACTGAACCAAAGGATGGCTTAACGTCAATTTCAACGACGGAGAAAGCCTCCAACCATCTATGCTGGTTCACCATTTTAACACATTGAACATTGGATTATTATGTGCCTATCCTGATTTGTGCAATAGTGCAACATAACACCAAGAGAGAATTCAGAAATCACACATTCTGAGTCAAATGAAGGCCCTATCGCCTATTTTTACGATGGAGAAAGCCCCCAACTATGCTATATGCTGATTCAGAATTCACCTTATTTTAACTAATGCATTACTGTACTGTCGTCACACTACACCCAATGTCTCCTGTGAACCATCATTGGGAATTCTTGACTTTCCTACTCCATTAGAGCGCTTTACTGATTTATGAAAAGGAAAAACCCTGCCCCCGCAAGAAGAAAACCTGGGAGTTGTATAGAAAAAATATCACCATTTTAACTTTTTGCTCTTGCCCTTGTATTATAACGTGAACTTCGAACTTGTCCGAATTGCAGTGGGCTAATAAATTAATAAACCAGATGGTTAGTTAAAAACTTCATTTTTTTATTGCAGTATTTGTGATTTTGGTATACGATTGGGAACCGGGTCAGCTCGAGGTTGCCTGATCCCTTCAGAGGAAAGGAATCAGAACCATGAACACAAACCATTCTAAGATGCTCTCAAATAAAATATTACTTTAAAAATGATAGAAAGACAAAGTCATAAATTAAGTTATGCAATTTTATTTCAAACTGATAACGTACAGAAAATATCTGGAATAAACAAACGAAAAGTTGACGGAGAATGCTAACGTTTTGATGTTCTCATTTTCGTTTCGTAATCTTTGCATCGATCAGCACCTTCCAATGTCTCCTGACATCCGATTGAGCAACTATATCTTAGTAATGCCGGCATCTCTTCTTCGGTACAGATATAAACAGCGTGCGGTTTACAATCAGGTTTTGATTTTGAGCCATCCGCTATAAGAGCATGTCCACAGAATCGACCTTTATACAACCCACAAGTACACGAATCGCTTACAGCAATGGTCAGCATGAAAAAGACCAGAAGAATGGCAGCTGTAACGGTGGATCCCATTTTTCTTATTCCCACTGTAAAAGGTTTTCGAAATACATATTAAAAGTAATATAAAAATAAATACTGCCACTGCCATTGGTATTTAAAATGTCAGACGCGGACTCGATATTCTGTCGGAACTTATTGTGACCATGTACGGACCCTGACCTGCTCGGAGCACCGCTCAGATTAGGTAAGTCCAAAGTATTTGCTAATCAATAACGCTAAAAAAGAGTTCTCTAACTCTAACCGAGTCCAGGATTGCGCAGTTTTAGACTACAAAATAGTGGATTAAATATCTCAAACCATGAATGACTGCTACAGGTTCGAGGTTACATGTCCTAAGAAGATTTACCTTTCAATGTGGAACGTTCAGGATTAAAGGCACACTGGTACACACACCGACACACCACTACCACTGAATATGAGTCGGCTGATATATGGATATATCACACCAATATTTATAAAAACTTTCATTTTAGTATGTTGAAGATGAATTTCACACTACCGTGTGTCAGGATCACTCGGTGTTGATGAAGCTGGTAACGTAGTGTGCAACGCTTGTTATGTTTTAGGTTGGTATAGAAACTTACTTCCTATGTTTTTAAAGGAATTTTAATAGCTCGAAGGTATCTAAATGCAATTAAGTAATGAAAGTAAGTAATGAAAGTATCTAACGGCTTACAATCATTATCTAAATGCAATTTCGCTAGTACATAATAAGCCGTGTACAGCTGACAAATTACGAAGGACAATAACAGCGAACACCGACATGTCATTGGAATATGCCACTGATACTGAAGGACAAAGGAACACACTTATAATATGATGGAAAGTATCAGAGAGGCCAACCGCTGGCCGCTGGCTGCTGGCACTAATGACCGAAAGAACTGTTTGAGGGAAACTGCCACTTACGGTAGATAGAACCACGCGTATGAGTGACTGTCACATATGATCGAGAGAACCAGGAGTGAAGCTGCCACTTATGAATCGAAAGAACCAATTAAGAGACGTTGCGAACGGTCGAAAGAACCAATTAAGTGACGTTGCTAACGTCCGAAAGAACCATGAGTGATACCGACTAGTGTGTGGAACCATGAGTGACACTGCCGATTCTGCTCCAGAATAACCATCTGTGACACTGCCGCTAACAATTGAAACCAAGTGCCACCGTGTTTTCGTAAAAATAAATAGACACGACCGGAGAATTTAAATAATATGTTATCATGAAGCATTATGTCAGCCGGTGGTGGGCTGTTGACGTAAAGTGACGAATTTGGAGATTGATATGATTCACGAAATTAGAAACACAAAACTTAATAGATAGTGCATTATTTATTTATTTATTTATTTATTTGAACAACACCCACGTGAGAGGTCATTACGCTGCCCGGTCTGGTTAAAAAAATATTACATTGTACACTAGACATTTTGCACAGGTTAAACAATAGAAGAAAAAAAATCACATAATTTGTGTTGAAAAATGAGTTCTCACGAATAAATTGTTTGAACAAACCAGATAATATTATTTAGAAACAGAGGTGGCACGATAAAGTTCAATTCTCTATTGGCAAAATGGTAGATACATATTATGTATATTTAGATATTATATATTTAGATGGAATGGTACATACTATTGATACCTCGTCTCATTTCTACATTAGACACTTGTTACTTTACTAGTTTAAAATCTGAAAAAAAATTAAAAAGGCAAAATCATAAATTACCAACGTATGTTATGAACTAAATTTTATTTCAAACTGATATTCGTTCAGACTAATTCTTTCCTGGAAAGTTACAATTATAGCAGTAAATAGGTGCGTTATTTAGAAATGAAACGTGACACTTGACGGAGAATATTAATTCTTAACTATATCTTGGCTTTCTAAGAACTGCTTTCTGAAAGCGGCCTTTGCCTCAGTTTTGTTGAAGTCTCCGTTTGCGTCTCTGCATCGATCACCCGCTTCCGGTGTTCCCTCACATCCCTTTTTGCAATGATAACGGAATAGTGCAGGTTTTTCTTCTTCTACACATATATAAATATCGTGCGGTTCACAACGAGTTTTTGAGTCAGCACTCAACATATGTCCACAGTATTGACCTTTATACTCCCCGCAAGTACATGAATCGATCCCAACAATGGTCAGCATGAAACAGATCAGAAGGACGACGACAGCTGTTATGGTCGATTTCATTTTTCGTATTATCTCTGCAAACGGTTTTCAAAACATTAAAAACACGTATTTAATTATTGAAATTCAATCGTAAGAAACGGTTGGTAGGAATCTCCGCTTATTTTTCGTAGAGTTGGGTTACGAAGGGCACTCTTACTAGTAGGTAAAAACCAGCTGGTGAAAACCAGCTCTCCAGGATTTGAACCCCGGTCAGAGAAACGTTTTCATTCAGAAACGAATCTTAATCATTTCTACAAAATGCGATGAATTATTCCGAACCTCCGAGCAGGGTTGGTAGAAATAGAAAACAAATAGAAATAA